>PVJA010011030.1:0-55644 GCA_004027025.1 Myocastor coypus | reverse complement strand
AAAAAAAAAAAAAAAACAAGTATAGGGTAGAGGGCCAGAGAGGTAGCTCACCTGCCTGGGGAGCACAATGACCTGAGTTTCATCTCTGGAAGTACCTGCATGCTGTACTGCTATGCCCAGCGCCTAACTGTGGCTTAGTGGCCCATGCCTGTAATCTCAGTACTGGGCAAGTTGCGACAGGAGGATGACCACAAGTCTGCGCTGCACAGTGGGAGCCTGTACCAAATAAATAAATACATAAATAAATACATAAACACATAAAACAACTGTAGTGTAGGTTAATCGCACGTTTGATTCCTTACAAGCTAGGTTCCCAGGAATCGAAACTATATATTTATTCCCTAATGTGGATTCAAAAAGAAAGCCAAGCAGTAGGATGTAGAACAATGATCAGACTTTTACTGAAAGAATTTTAAAGTTTTAGGAATGATGATAGATATTAGAAAGACAGAAGAGGCAAATGTGTGAAAAAAATCTGAGATTAGTGTCTTGCCTATCTCAAAAGGGTATGGGAAGGGCAGTAAGGAACCCGCTACCACCTCTGAGCAGCGCCCTCAGCCACAGGCGCAGAGCAGGCAGGCAAGATGCCACAGGTCCTTAATGAAACATTCTGCACCAGAAGAAACCTAGTAGGCAGGTTCTGTTTGGGACACCAGCATTTCACAGTTGACTTGAAACTGGTTATGATTTATAAATAAAATAGTTTTGGTTACTCAGATAACTTTTCTGATGTCATACTACCTCTGTCTCTGGGAATCAGAGTGTCTCAGATACTCTTGTTTCTGGGCTAAATACTGGACACTCAAAATGAGGGAAACAAAGGTTTATTTTGCTCTCAGTTACTGGAGGTTTCAGTCCATATTCAGGTGGCTCCAAGGCAGAGAGGTACAAGGCAGAAAACAACCTTTAATGGTGGCAGGCAAGAACAAGAGCAAACTGGGAGACAGCCAGCGGCAACTCAAGCAGTTAACTTCTGTTCCCATGTTACAGCCCATTTTCACAATACAGGTGCAGTGCCCACTTTCAGAATAATCAATTATAAATCCCAGAAGCTGCCCCATGACTGTATGAGGCTTTGGGCAGACACCTATGCACTAGCCATAACACAAAGTCAGAGTGAATGGTGGCACGCTTCGCAGTGTGGGGTTACTGAGAGCTGAGAGCAAAGGCTGGGTGTACCCCTCCCATCCTCACCTTCCTTAAGAAATTGGAAAATAATTGACTTAAAAACGTTTTCTTTTAAAGGTAATGACAGTCAAAGTTGGATGCTATAGGTCTCTCTGGCTGGCAAATCGAATCCGAGTGAATTCTATTGGCAAAAATAACTTTTAGTTTACATTATTGTTTCTGTATCCTTAACTCAATGCAGGTTTCTACGACGTCTGGAATTGGTGCGGGGCAGAAGTCAGGGTGCATCACATCATCCGACATCGTTTCTCGACTCTGTACACAAAGTCACAGTGCTCCGAAAGCATCTGCTCTCTTCAGATCAAGCTCATAAAAGCAGAAGAAAACAGAAAGATTCTAAGTACATTCCAAGTCATTTTACTAAAGCCAATCGTTTTCTATTTAAAATTTCTTGAATTTCTTCAGAAGTTTGGTATCACCACAGAGCACAATTTTCATAGAGAAAACTCTCCTTCTGTATGAAATATTCCTGGAGATAATGTGTTCATTTAAGAACAACCAAAAAAAGACAATCATAATCACCATTTAAAATATAAGCCTTTCTTTTCCATGAAAAGCTTTCTAGAAATAATTTGTGAAGATCGCTCCTCCCCTGGGGTGAAGTAGGACTTGTTCTTGCAGCTCCTACTGCCCTCTAAAGTTCAAGAACAACATAACAGCTCTCCTGGGCAGACAGCATTTTGTTCCAATGAAATACTCCTGCCTTGTTGAAAGCCAGGACCCTTTTCTTGCAAATGTATTCTGAAACGAATTCCTTACTGTGGAGCGACAGAAACCTAGCTCAATCTCTCTTTGGGTCTCTTAATGAAATGAAGAAGCACAGGGCAGCAGGACAGGTCTTTTCATATGAAGAGAAAGGGAATCCTATAAAATAACAATAAATCATACAGCATCATAAATATATAAAATAGCAACACAGTTTTCTATGGTTATTGTCAAGTACTATACTGTACATGTATGTGCTATATCTCTATACGATGAGCAAAATAGTAGGATTGTTTTCATCAGCACTCCTACAAATAAGTGACTATAGCCAGGCATGGTGTCACATGCCTGTAATACCAGCACTCGGGAGGCTGAGGCAGGAGGATTGGTGCGAGTTTGAGACCAGCCTGGGCTACAAAAGTGAGCTCAAGGCCAGCCTGAACTGCATGGTGAGACCCTGCCTCAAAAAGACAAAAAAAAAAAAAAGTGACTAGTATGTTCTTCTACAAGGTTACGACTAAAATGTAGGAATTGTGCAGCTCTGTCATTCTCTAACATGCACAAAGTATGTCCCTGAACAGGACACCATTGTGAGTGGCAGGACCATGCTATAATTATGAAGACACCAAAAAGAATCAGACACATTGGTGTCTGGTCTCCCTATAGTGAGACAAGGCACATCAGCTACAGTGTAAAGTTTCCTTGTGATGAGATCTGTTATAGGGACAGAAATTAAAGAAGAAGCGCTGAATTTTATCCCCAACATTAGTATTAGGAAGTGGGTCTCTAGGATTCACACATACGGCACAAATTTAATCACACAGAAGGTGAATTTTTTGAGTACTGAAGACAATCAGTCTTTTGGGAATATTCATAATTTGTGTTTTGTGTTTTTATATAACCCATGTCATGCTTATGACATAGATTCCAACTAAAAATAAAAACCAGTACTGGTCCTATTGGGGAATGCCTACTAAGAGACAATATATAAAATGTTGACTGAGAAAATGATACATGTTGCCTCCTGAGCTTAGTTTAATAAGATGGTGGAAGAAACTAAGGCCTTGGAACTTCATAACCAATCCCATTTCACAACCTGGAGACTGAAAGAGCTGTTCCAAGGAAAGACGCAAAACAGAAGAAGCTAGGAAATGATTGGCAGGTGTGGAAAATGAGAGTGGCCAGGTCCTATCCCTTCTTTACACTGAGGACTAGGAAGAGTCCAGGAAGAAGAGAAGAAAGGAGGGAGGAAAGAAAAGATAAATAACGGAGAGCCATGGAAACAAATGCAATGTAGAATATTTAAAGAGCTCCTAATTTGAGTTAAGTACTATCTGTTATCTATGATAAACATATGACATTATTTCTATGCCACTGAGGAGAAAATTGAAGCTGAAAAGAACCATAGATAATGTGGTTTAATTCTGAAGTTTGTTACAGGTGGAGCCAAGCCACAAAGGAAAAGTGCTTGTATCAGGACTGCTTCTCTTGCATTGAGCCAAATAACTTTGAAGGGTGCATCCCAGAAGGGAACTTAACAGGAGGAAAAGGGGCAAGCAGACTAAAGGAGAGATTAGGGGAGAATTTCAGAGAGCCTTTGGTGAGACCCTGAAAAGCCACAGGAAAATAGAGAGCGATAAGAGTATTCCTGGCAGACGTCCAGATTCAAGAATCGGGTGTTAATAATGAAGACAAAGGTCTCCTCTGGTGGCTCATAATGATTAGGACAGTGCTTTAAATTTTAGCTGTGCATCATGGGTGATTTGTTAGAGTGCCCCTAGGTCCTTTTGTTCTTCAGGCTTACCTGGGAACTCTATGAAAACTCTCAGTTTTCTCCTCACCACCAAAGTTATTACTGAAGAATATCTGGTGGTCAGGCTCTTATAATTTAGACCACGAATGACCCCCAAAGGTCTCACTTGGCGGTAGAGAGTTGGGTGGGAAGAGGTGGTCCCGAGGGCCTGACCTGGCAGGGAACATCTCCAAGCCCAGGAAACTGGAGATATGACCTGGAAGGGAATACCTCCCTGCTTGGCTCCTGCTTTCTTGTCACTATGATTTGCATGGCTGCCCTCTGCCCCCACCCTCCCACCATGACTTCCAGCCAACCTTAGACTATGCCTGTGACCAACATAAACCACTCTGCCTTAAAGTTTTAATCATTAGGAGTTTTGTCCCACAGGTTAACAAATGATCCCAGAGCCCAAAATGCTGTTTTTGTTGTAGTTGTTGTCTGTTTTTGTTTGTTTGTTTGTTTGTTTGTTTTGTTTTTGTTTTTGTGGCCAGCTAAACCCACCCTGGAGACAGGGATGGCATGGCTTGTGCCAGGGATTAAACTGGTCCCTGCACTTTACACTGCTGAGCTATCTCACCTGCCCCCAAAACTCTGTTTTAATAAGCCTTCCAGAAGAGGATTCCCATGCAAGCTCAAGCTTGAGAACTAGCTTTGTTTAACATAGGAACTAGAGAACTTCTGCTGTCAAATAAATTTGAAAAAGCTCTGTTGTTTTTTTTATTTAATCGAACATTTTTACAACAAGCCACAGAAAATGCTTCTTTTCTATGAAAAAAAAAATGTTAGAGGAATCCAGATTCTCTTCCTTTACCTTAGTCATAGATTCACTGATTAGAATGGTAGGCTATCCATGCCAAAGGTTTTAATAGGGTTGCTTTATACAAAGAGGAAATAATCAAATTGAGTTTAAAGTAGTTAAGGCATTAAGGAAGCGTAAAGAACAAATCAGTGAAATCATTTCTGCATTTTAATTCCAGAAATGTAACATTTTATATAACATTTTGCTATAATGATAAAATAAAGCTGGTAGCTTCCCTCAAATTTGTATTTCATGCCAGTATTTTTATATTTTACTTCCCATAGATTGTAGAAAATGGATTGCAACAATTGTGTCAACCTCCTAAATTAATTTTCACTGGGACTTTAGAGCATATATCTAATTTCTTTCCCACTTCAATCTTGTGAGACCATTATTACTGATTGTTATTTGCATCTCACAGTTGGAATGCTAGAGTTTACCAGCTACCTGCTTAGCTATGGATGAGAACGAAGGCATTTCCTTCTGTCCTGGAATTGACTTCAAAGGAGAGAAACTCAAGGCACTTTTGAGTGTCAAAAACACAATATACTTGATTTTCTACACCTAATAGTGTTTAATGACATGTCTAGAAAACAATTTAATAGATTTCTTGATAAAAGAATGTTATATTTAATTTTATTTCTTGCATTTGAAAATAGGAAAGCAGGGAGACATCCTCATGCACTGAAAAATGTGTTTGCATGCCTCCCTGGCACTAATCCACTTTCTGCTGTATAGCCTTATAAAATGTAAATGTCCTCTGTGGCAGATGTTCTTTGAAGTTCACCAAAAAGAATCATGAATTTTCCTCTGCCGTGTAATGCTGGGGCTGCCAAGGATGCCCTTTCAGGGCCCACCTTTCCCAGGCTTGTTTCCTAGTGCTGTCTAACCAGTTCTGGCTAAGGACATCCAACAGGGTAGACAGGGAGGCAGGTGATGATGAGCAGATGGTCTGTCTTCACTTTCACTTTTCTCCTGTCCCAGATTAAGGGGCTCCTGGAGGTAGAGCAACAAAATAGATGGAATCTGGACTCTGGAACCAAGAGCATTTGGAAGCCATTTGTGACTGCATGTTATGGTTTATGTCTAGTTACCCCCCCCCAAAGCCTCCTGCAATCATGAGGCAGGGACATCTAGAGTCTGAGACTTGACTCATGAGGCACTGGGATTATGTCTTTTAGTGCTGATGGGATTATGTGTCTGAGTACTGCTGGGAATTATAGGTGTGGTGTGAGGAGGATAGGCTAAGGCAGAGAGCCTGATGTAATATAGAGAGACAGAGAGACAGACTAGAGTGGTTGCTCTCTGCTCCCCTGGTTGTTTGGTTGCCTCTCTTGTGACTGTAGCTGTTCCACCACCATGAATTGCTAGTCTCTGCCATGTGCCTCTCTGCTTTGGATCCAGCCAAGTACGGACTGAAACCTCCAGTAACTATGACCTAAATAAACCATTCCTTCCTTCATTTTGAGTGTCAAGTATTTGTCCCAGCAATGAGAGAAAGATAACTAAGACACTGCAGCATACCTTAGTTTTCAGACAAATGTATTTAATTTCTTTTTCCAGTCAGGCAATATGAGAAAAATCATTCATTTTGTCTAACACTCTATCAAAAGCCTGGGTGCTGAGTACATTTCTTATCCCTATCTGTCTCTTAGGAATTGCTACTAATTAAAACAACACAAAATCTGTCTTTGCTCCCCTTTCTGGAAAAGGTGTAAAATTCTGGAAAATGAAGCCCTTGATGATGATAATTTAAAAGACTTTGTAAAATGAAGAAGGGATCTGATTTTTATTCTGTCCTTTGAAATTCAGATTTACCAAATACAAAATGGGGTTTCATGTAAATTCATCTTCACAACTCTGCTAGAGAATATAATATTTGAGAATACAAAGTGAAAGCTAAGATAGAAACTTCATACTTCATAGTAAAACGTAAGTGGTTTATTTGTAGTCAGAGAGAGGTAACATGGAAGACAGAATTTAGTACAGGCCTGTTGAGGAACAGAACTCAGTAGAGAATTACCATCTGTGTGGAATAATCCTGAAGTTTTCAATAAAGTAGCAGAAGTACAGCACAAAACACTGCTTTTAATTGTTGTCTTTCATGAATTACATTAATGGGAAATATTCAGCTGAATTTCTATTTAAGCAAAGGGAAGATAAGTGTCACTGAGAATTTTGTTGATTCTTTTAAGCTTTGCATTATTGTTATTGTTTTAGAAACTGCTGCAGCATATAGAGAGCTGGCTGCTGCACAGCCGTGTCCACCCAGTCTGCAGGTGGAAAAGCAGTATCTTCAGGGCCATTTTACCATAAACATAGCAAAACACACAGGACACATTCATCACCCTCCATCTATGTGATCCATGCATTCTTCACCCAGGATCTTACTTTACTTTTCTCGTAAAGTCCTATCTCCAAATAGACTTGCACTGGGCATTTGGGTTTCAGCCTAAATTTTTGTTAGTTTCTTCACATAAACTAAATGTGATGTCAAAATAAAAGTCCTGGGAATTTCCCTACATTCTCTCCCACCTTGCTAAGTTAGTAGGATCAAGGGAAATGAGAACGTGGCTCAGATCAGATGGGGTCAGGAAGCTGAGCACAGGAGTAAGGCACCTTAAACAAACTGACAAAGGTTTGTCCAGGGTGGCTCTCTATTCTGCTTAGCATTTTTGCTCATTTATTAGGGGTTTAACATATCCCTTCTAGTCTTTCAAAAATATAACTAAAAGGTACTCATTGGGTTAAGATTAGGATTACTTATGAGATGGGATCAAAATATAGGCTGAACATTTAAATTTTTAAAATGTATTATAGTAACATGTGTGTCACCTTTAATGTCCCTCAAAATAATCTTCCTTGTTTCCAGTACACTGATCCCATCGTCTTGGCTCTTTCCGAAGCAGCTCTGGAAGTACTTTCATGAGTGTCTTTAGTGGCAGTGTTGTATCTGATTCAAAAGTTGTCCCTTTCACGAGGGAAAGCCAAAATGGGCATGCTACCAGTCTAGTAAACAAGGTGCACAACACACCAGAATGGCTTTATCATGCCCTCTCTTGCATATCACTCCAGATCAGCATCCGCTGTAGTTTTGATCATACCTCACAGAGAAAAGGAAGAGGATTTTTTAGAGGTACTTTACAAAGTGGCTAGCACAATTGAGTAAGTTTCAAAGGAGAAGGAAAATTTAGAGGAGAATTAATTACAACATATCTTTGACTTTAATAATTTCTTAAAACTTAAATATTTATTACATATTTTATATTCTTTCTGTCTCTCTGTCTCTGTCTCTGTTCACTCCTCTCTCGCTCTTTCCCCCCTCCTTCTCTCTCTCCCCCTCCTCACTTCTCTATCTCTCCCTCCCTCCTTCCCTCCTTTTCTCCTTTCTTCCTTCTCTACCTCTTGGTATTGGAAGTTGAACTCAGAGGTTCAGGTTTTTTCTTAGACAGGGTCTTATGAAATCATAAGATTGCCAGCCTAGTCTGGAATATGCAAACTTCTGTTTTCAGCTTTCCAGCATGCTAAACATGTAGGGAGAGTAGAGCTCAGGTCTCCAACCCCAAGGCTGAAAACGTAAGGGAAGATCATTAACTACCCGTGATATGGAGCACAGGTCCGCAATAACTTGCAATGTTCCACTAAGTGATATACTGTACCAAAGCAAGTTATAGTTTAGAATAGTGTCATTTAAAATAAGCTATTGATTAAGTTTACTATAAGTAATAAATACATGGAGTGAATATCAAATCTTAGTCACCCTTGGCATGCTTTGTAAAGAGTTTATTAGGATGCAACATAAGTACCGAGTTTCAGGGTTTACAAAATAGGAACTGAAGCATTCTTTGAAGTGCAAATCCAGCTAAAGTGCAGCTGCATAGAAGAAACCCCGAAAACCTAATATACTTACTAAGAAAACCTCAACTTCCAATTGTACGGCAGATTTTGATTTGGATATGTCAAAATTATGTACATATTTTATCCAGTATAGAAGACTAAATATCTATGTGGTGTAACTCTGTTATTAAATTTTAATTTCCAGGATCTTCACTTTTAAATGCATTAACTTTTATCACGAAAAGAACATTTCTCTTCAGTGCCACATTATTAAAATTTTATACCCGTGGTATCTTCTTGCAGACTAGTTCTCTAGAGAAAAAGGGAAAAACCTCATTATTTTTCATATGAGGACCCAGTGTCTTGTTTTTCTACATGGATGGAATTTAGTTCCATTCAGATCACTTATAAATAACTCTAGTTTGAATACAACCAAAACTATTGCTTTAAGTGTTTTACCTTAACTGGGGGGTTAACTACACTTTATATTCTATAGATATACAGAAGCTATATGTCTATCTACATCTACATCTATATGTCAAAGGGTTTCTCATGACCTTGCTAAAAGAATTTGATATTGCCTGATAGACTTATGTGTGAATCCCCACCTCACCCCAAATTTACAGGCTGAAGCTCAAATGCCCAGGGTAAGTCTATTTGGAGATAGGACTTTAGGAGAAAAAATACGTGAGATTTTAAGGCCAAGGCCCTTATCAAACAAGACTGTGGCATCCTATGAAGAGACAGCTGAAGTCTCTTCTTCCTCATCCTCCTCCTCCTTTCCTGTCCCTGCTCTCCTCTCACTAGGTGAGGACATAATGATAGAATAGCTCACAGGGAAATCCCTCACCATGTGGCCAACATTTACTCTTCTAGGCCTTTGAGATAACAAATTCAAGGTGACTCAAGTATCCAGCTGATGGTATTTGTCAAGCAGCCTGAAGAGAACAATATAATCCCTGTGTAAGGTACAAAGACTCTGCAACAGGTACCAGTTTGTTTAGATCTGTACAGAGGAACTTGGAAAGCCTAAGGGGCCGCATGAATTGTGGACCACTGACACTGACACTCATGGATTTTTCTGTAAAATTCTAGCATCTTCGTTTACAACCCAAACAATAGTCTGCCTATCCCTCTGCGAGAAGTAACTGCCCTCGAATCGCGGAGCTCTTCCAAGGGTCAGGCCTCTCCTTTCTCCTTCCCTGCTTTGTTCCCTCCTCAACCTCCCCCTCTTCACACAGAGCAGAACTCTGCTCCAGGTACTATTCTGAGTCTTGATGATGCTTCAGAGACCCAAGCAGCCCCAGACCCTCAGCACAGAGTGGCAGCAGTTTCCTAGTTTAAGAATGTTTTTGAATACATTTGAAAAGTCAATGGGTCTTTTTTTAAAGCCCAGCATGAAGCTCTGATCCTCAGTGAGTTATATTGTATTAGAGTCCTACAATTTACTTTGACAATATTTCCAAATCCAGCTATTCTTTCATGTGTCTACTCAGGATTTATTTTCTTTTAGAAACAGCTATCTTTACTAAGCTTCATGTAGCTCCCTAGAGTAACTTTGCATTGCCAAGCTATTTTTCAGGATTGTGCCTGGCACCCCAAGCTTAGTGGCTGAAATAAACTTAATGGGCTCATTTTATAGTCTCTTGTGGATCTTGGTAAAAAATATTAAACTCAGAAACAAAACCTGAATTGCACTGACTACTACTGATTTTCTTGGCTCTAAATTAAATTAGACCCTCTCTCAGTAAAACACCCTAGACATTCACCACTGTATCACGAGCACATGCAGCATAAAGACCATATTTCCAGTCTTTTCAAATAAGCACATCAAGCAAGACAGTCAACAGCTTCTGTTGTGGACAAAGTAAAGATCTATATGGCTCTATTTCACACTCCATTTATAATGGAAAGAAATGAAGCTATGCTATTTGCTTGTGTTCCCGCACGTATTTTTAATATTATTAAATGGATTGCATAACTCATTTCCTATGAGTGCACCACGTTCAGAATTTGCGCTTTCCCTTGCATGACCAAGTGCACATGGAGACTCATTGACCCAGCTCTGGTTTAAGCCATTCTGAAGAATCCTCACGTGTCAAAATAGCAATGGAGTACTTAGCTTAAGAAATGCTTGCCTCGAAATATTTCCCTTAATAATACATCAAGCCCTCTATTTACATTTTTTTCTCGCTTTTTGCCTGTGTAGTGCTACTGGAACATAAATTTACTCACCAAAATGTTTCTCGTATCTTCAGTGCACCCAGCCCTTCAGAGCTCATACATTCTTACCGCTTGGACGAATGTACCTGACTCCCACAATGCAAAGAGGTGCTTTTTTTGGCTTTTAAAGCCAGTCCATAGCTTGGAAGCTCTGTGGCAAAACATCATGTTGTGTGCCCCTGGTAAAGGAAAGCTAAGGATGTGGTGATGTCTAGGATTCCCTGGGATGCAGGGAGGAGCCAGGGAGGGAGAGGTGCCATTGTAGGCCACACCCTGTGATCTGCTGCTTCTGAACAACCTGTCTGAGAATATAGTCAGGAATGGATTCATCAGTGGGAGAATCCGCAGAGGATATAGCGGCCTCTAATGTAATCACTTTCCAGACATGTTAAGCCTTCAGGGGCAACCACGATTGGGAGCATAATACCTGCCAATACATGCTCTCCCATCGCTACTCCACTTGCCTGTCGCTGTCATCCTTCCACACTCTCTCACACATCCATTCTTTATTATTAGAAAAATATTTCCCTTCTTTTAGTGAGTACTGTTGGGTTTTCAAATTTCCTTTTTTTTTTTTTTTTTTTTTTTTTTTTTTTTTTTTTTTTTTTTTTTTTTTTTTTTTTTTTTTTTTTTTTTTTTTTTTTTTTTTTTTTTTTTTTTTTTTTTTTAATTTTACTTGGATTTGATATCCTGATACTTTCTCTCTTAGTCTAATTTAAATTCTGGTATTTCTGTTCTTCAAATTAATTGTGCAATAACTTATATCCCTACTTTAAATGCGTTATTAATTAATTAAATTATCTATTTATTGTTTTTTATTTCTTAGCATTTCTCTCAATAGAAACCTCAGGCCTTTGCACCACTGGATACCTCACTCTTCTAAGATTTCAGGTGAAGCTTTAATATGTCTTAAACTTGGTGCATGTAACTTTTACTGCTTTGCCCCAAAATAACTGCTGCCTGATTGATTCTATATGATATATAATATAAAGTGATGACACTAGAATCACTAATAGAAGAAAATCTTTCCTTGGTACCTATTACAATTGGAGTAAAATAAATTCTATTTACAAGAACAAAAATGAACCCCAACAAAACAGAACACACCATACCTATCTGTAAGACATAAAAGAATTTTAATAGGTTAATGTGTTAAAACAAAAACAAAGCTTAACAAATGTTAAGAAGAAAAATGTATCTCTCCTCCTTTTTTCCTTTCTTCCTTCCTGTCTTCCTTTCTTCTTTCCATGGTCCTAAGAGTTGAACTCAGAACCTTTGCAGTGAGCTACACCCCTCACCTTACCCAACTTTCTTTTAGCAAGAGTATCTCACCAAGCACCTAATATGGCCAAGACGGGCTGGGCTGGGTTATAATTTGCAAGCCTCCTTCCCCTGGCTCTGAGTATGCTGGGATTGCAAGACTGTACCACCTTATTTCATGCACAATCCAATAAGCAATCAATTCCATTAAATTGACTTGAATATTGCATCAATTTGAGAAAACGTAAGATAGAACTAATGAAGAGGCTCAAGAAAGGAATAATGTATGAAATATCCAAAAAACAGAGAATTTCCATACCTCAAAGCTAAGCATGTAAAAGTATTTCAAAAGATCCAATTGGTGATAAAAATATAATCTATAGAACACATGGGAACAAGTCTAAGGTTATTAAAATCCAAATCCAGAAAAATGTAAAATACATACAACATAAGAGAGACCCTAACCATATGAAACATGTACTCTTATTGGTAATATTTGGTATTATAGAGAGGTGAGTTACCTCTTTGTCCAAATGACTTATGAACTTCTTACAAAACCAGTCAAGATTCCAAGGATTTTTTTTTAAGGTCTATCATCAATCCTACAGGCAAAAACAACAAAGGCAGGGAAAGTAAGATAAATTACATGGAATAATGAGAGAAGATCGTCACTGATCTGATAGATATCAAAACACTATGCTCAATAGTCAGGTGTTGATACGGATGTGTAAAAGTCAATTACTAGAACAGGCTGGAGAATTCTAAACAGAAGAACAGATATTGGATAATTGAAGATACTCTAAGAAGTGCAAATTACTCAGTAACTCTCACAAACATAGTCAAGTGAAATAAAAACATTAGAGCCTGGAGTACAGAAGTGAGGTGAGTGCATAATATGGAAGAAAATGTGACCCAGGGCAGCAGTCAGAGACCTGGGCCTTTGTTTGGGTGGTGCTATGTTGGGTTTTCCAAGGAGGAAAAGTCACTCATAGCATGGAAACCATCAGAGACCGTGGGTCTAGGGCCACTGTCCATCTTGCAGAGAGAGGAAGGAGTTCCTGGGGAGAAGCGGATTAGAGAGGGGGTGTTATCTGCTGGAGATAGGGGAACTCCGGCAAGGGAATGCTGATGAGCAGGGATGGCTTGGGGTCCTTTGGAGTCCCGGGGTTTATCTCATTTAACAGCTGTTGAGTATTTTTATATATGCAAAATAGGAATGTTGTAAATGGCTAAAGATTTGCTACAGTTTAATAAAACTAGATATGTTAAAAATATAAGTTGTACACCAATGGATTTTTGAGTTAATACGTCCTAGCTTAGTTAGAAGAGGGAAACAGCATCGGGACAGATAAGGATCATTTTCACTCATTTATGTAACAGAGCCTTGGCTCTGTTTTGCAATAGAACTATTTACTTATGTACACAGTTCAGAGCTATTAGAATAATGTATAAGGAGGGATAGCAACAGAAGATGGTACATTTGTAACTTAAAACATAAAAGAAGATCTAAGTAAACAAAATCACACAAAATATTCCTATAGGTTACATTCAATATTACAGAGAATGGAGTTACCTCTTCACCCAAGTATTTCATAAATCGATCCAGCCTAAACCTAAAACTTATATGGTTAAGCACAAAAGCCAGAATTTGGTGAAATAAAAGGTTTAAAGTTTTTCAAGGAGAATAATAATAAGAAGTAAAGTTTATATTGTGTTTATCATAATGCTAATGTATACTAAGCCACGTAATTCTCACTCTATGGGCTAGGTCTACTATTCTCATACTAACGTTAGTTGCGTACCTACTTAGACACCATATCCTCACAGGCAAGAAGCAAAGTCGTGTAGATTGCGCATGGCACAGGCTCCCCTGTGTGGGTATAAGTGTATGTGCAATGGGTCTTCCCTCAGTCTTCACTGAGTGGCACACTGTAGCATGGTACCACATTTAAGCTGCATGAGTGGACTCAAGAACTTTCTAGAATTTTTAAAATTGAGCATGTTCTTTGTGCCTCCATTCATAATAACCACAGTCCTACAACCACAGTCCTACCTTCCACCAATTTATCTCCTGCTTTTGAGCTTCCCATGTAAGACTCAACCCAAGAGCCACTTGATCAAAAAGGTTTTCACTAACCCAACCTAGAACATGGGACAAAACTGCTATGACCACTTCTTTCTCTAAGCTGTCACCGTTTCTTCTATGAATGGCTCTGATCACAGATTGATCACTTTGTCTTGCTTCTTTATTTACTTGCACCCCTCACCAGCCACTTGTCACCCCTGTATGAATGGCTCCTTGTCTTGGGTATCATATCTACTAAGTTGAATAAACAATGAGGTCTCAAAATCGATTCTACCAGGTGGCAATTTGCAATATATTGATCTTATTGGTTTCCACTTGATAATATGATGAAACATTTGTTGAAGTCACAGAAGAGGAGAATGGAACACTAATTGTGCCACTGCACGCTAATTATCAAGGAAGCAGTTTTCAGCTATAAAATCTTTGCAGTTAGCACAACGCCCTCATCAGCTCATACTATTAAGCATTATACATAAATACTGGAACATTAAGTTTTGTGGCAGTGCAAATAAAAGTGTTAGCAAGGAGTATAATTATCCCAATGTGTTTTAAACATTATTAAATTCTAACACTCACTCCATTTATATCTATTCAATTACTCCTTACTGCCTAATAGCCAAAACCCTTAGCATAGTCTTTTATGAATTGGACAGTTTCTATCTCAAAATTTACCTCCTGCTGCCCTCCCCCTCCTCCTCCTCCTCCTCCTCACTTCCATCCATAGCACACCCAAGCTGTGCCAGTTACGGAGCTTCACATAATGCTTGCAACTTGAAGTGTCAGTTTCTGATCTTCATAATCCCATACTCATTACTCACAAGCATCTCTCTACATCATGCTTTGGTGTATTCTGTCACTTCAGCCCAGACTATCGTTCTGATCTCTACGGAGCCTCATGTTATTACTATGATTTATGTCTCAGTTGAACATCATCCTATAAAAATTCCTTCTCTGGCTTCAGAGAAGCCATGGGCCCCTTGCCACCACCATTTATGGCTCTTGTTTTGTAATTCACAACTTCAGAGTGTATTTTAATTTTTTCATTTCACATGGGCCTTAAACCTCTTTGAAAGCAAGGATTGAGTTCCGCTTATCTTTAAATCTGTACTATCCTACGTCAGTCAGGATTGCTGTCATAGAACAGCCTCAGTGAAGAGGTAGCAAAGACAGCTGAACTGAGACCTGATTCCTGGCACTAGCTCTATGTAATGGTCCTCTTGAAGAAAGTTCACTACTGTCTTATGTGCCTGGGCTGAGCTAGGAATTTGGTTCTCATCCCAATATTTTTTCTTTGTGATAAAGAAGCTCATGAGCAAATACTGGGAAAATTAACCTCGTATCTTCTTGGTTGTTCATCACACAGATATCTCAGGGCAGCTCACTGGAAATGTTCCAGAAATATACCAAAATAATTTGCATTATTTACTTTTGGTTGTCTATCAGATGCTTTTGATCATTCAAAAAAAATGCTAGAAGGTACTTCACTGAGATGGCCTAAAGTATGTTTCCTTTCCTTCTTCTCTGTGAATTATTATGTTTCTCCCACAGAGCTAGGGGTGGGAGTTGCAGGCAGCAGAGTCCTAGAATATCCTGGGCTTGGATTTTCACACAGTCGGCGAAATTCCACAACTCAAAAACAACTTCAAAAGTCAAAGACGAATATATAAATATCAGAGATACTCTGAACACGAGAGATAAGGAATACATAATGCATTAGAGAGGGTTTGAGGGTTTTATCTATATCTCCAGATCAAAGGAAATAATAGAATTCTTCTGAAAAAGTATCAGATTTGTGAGTCTTCCTTAGAATTGCCCATATGTGTATGCTGCACCATTCTAACTACCTAATTTATTTAGTGACTACTGCAAAACATCAAGAGGAAATATAAGATGCTTTGTTTTTGTCAAAACCTCTACTTTTTGGGCTTGCCAGATAGTGCAGAGGATTAAGGTGCCTGTTCAGGGAGTGCAAAGGGACTAGGGTTCAATCTCCAGCACGTTGTGCCAGCCCAGGGCATGCTAAGACTGTGATTAAGACCAGGCTTGGTGACCCATGCCTGTAATCTCAGCACTCAGGAATCTGAAAACAGGAGGATCACGGAGTCTAATCTGCATAGTGAGGCCCTATAGACCCTGAACTAAATACATTTAAAAAATCTCTACTTTTCTTTGTACCAGACTTCTCAGTTATGTTGGCTAAACTGTCCTTCAAAATTCTCTCTCCAAATTTTATGTCCCTTGCTTTGTTCTGTGTGTCCTATCAACTACACATACTTTTAAGAGTAGCTTTCTAGAACCTTTAGAACAGTTTTGTATTTGAAATTTCAAGGAAAGTACAGGCACTGTTTCCATAACCATCATTGTCTGTTTTCCCTATATCTGAATGCTTTACATTGCTATGGAAATTTGCTTTAATACATATATATGTATATAAATATGTATATAATATTTAATATTATATACATAATATATAATATATAATAATATATAATATTTAATACATATGTATATAAATTCAAACTCTATTCTTATTACTTTTTCTCCAAAATCATCTCTTGCTCAAATATCCTAAGACAACATACTACTTTTATTTACCTGTTTCTTCGGACTTCTCTTGTTTATGATAATTTCTCAAACTTTCGTTAGTTTTGATATGCTGTTAACAGTTGTGCTACGTTTGAGCAGCGCCAGTCTGTATTTTGTACAATGTCCCTCAGTTGGGACTTGCCAGACATTTTTCTCATGAGTAGACAGAGGCTATATGTCTGATCAAGGAAGACTGAAGACGTAAAATACCATTTTTATCACACTTTATAGAATGCTCAAACTAGCTACAGGACTTAGAAGCACTGGAGTTGGAATCAATCACCTGTGGAGGTGGAGTGTGCCAAGGTTCTTCTGTTTATTTGTCTGCTTGCTTGTAAAGCTATTCTTTGTTTCCTTTTTATACTGTGCTCTTTGAGGTAAAGTTATTACTGCGCATGCAACATCAGTTTAAGGCTTTACTCCATCTGTGAGGGAAGAAAATCTATACAATCAGAAAATCTATAGATATCATTGGCAGATTGATATGCCCATTCTTCTCCATTAATTTATATGTTCAATCATTTATTTATTTCTATTTTGCTTCATGTATATATGTCCTGGATTTATGTTAATAATGCAATCACACATTATACTGTTGCTCAGATTGTTCCACTGGAAGCTCATTTATTTTGCTGTAAATCCCTTTGACATCATTGTAAGTATTGCTTTGTTTGTTTCAGCATGCTACTTTACAACATTTATTTATTTTCTGGTACTAGAAAATGGCCAAGGCTTATTATTTATTTAGCATTACTGATTTACAATCATTTTTCCTCAAGAAGTCTTGGTATTAGAGTGCATTATAAACTTAACTATGTACTTATTGCTGCAGGTTGAGTCTTGCTTCTATGCCTTCTCAGCCGATAGAGCAAGAGAAACAAAAATAAATGATGAGAAAAGGAGGAAGAAGTGAAAGCAAACATAGCAACTAACGAAGGAAAGAGAGACTGAAGGGCGGATAGGAAAATGGGAAAGAATAGAATCAAGTTCTAACATACACAGGGACAAATTCCCTGGAATGAGTGTGATCTTTATTTATACCTGAAATGTAGCAATAAGGCTAATTATAAAAACAGGAGAATACATATATAAATATTAATTAATGTATGCATACATATCTGTACATATTTCTATATGTCTCCACCTGGACCATGTTGAGATAAACATGGATCACTCTAGCTCCTTACGTTTGCTTATCTATAACCATTCACTACAGTGATGCAAAAAGTATTTGCCTTGACAACATCTGCCTATTCAATTGTTCAATTTCAATATATACCTGTGACAACATCCAAATTATTATTATTTTTTTTTTTGTCTTTTTGAGGCAGGGTTTCGCTATGCAGTTGAGGCTGGCCTTGAGCTCACTTTTGTAGCCCAGGCTGGTCTCGAACTTGCACCAGTCCTCCTGCCTCAGCCTCCCGAGTGCTGGGATTACAGGCGTGAGCCACTAAACCTGGCTTAAATTATTAATTATTTGAATGACAAATTATTTTTTCAAGTTGTCTTTCATTTATTTGCACCTGAAAGATCCACTGTGGAAAAAGGAGGACAAATTCTTTGGAACACATTAAAGAGACAAAACCAAGGGATATAGATATCGTGAAGAGACTCCACATTAAGGAACACAACAGACTCAGAAAACCTGATTATTAACATGAAAAAGGTTGCTAGAATTAAGATGTTTGATTAGGTAAATAATAATAGTAAAATAAAGCCAATACTTCACTGTCATTTGTAGAGCAGAGATTAAAATATACACAATGGCCATGATTATCATTGATGAACAAATAACTCTGTGATGAGACAACGCCTTTCAGACAGCAAAGGGAGGTAACCTTGTCATGGATCATCTGAGCTGTCCGAGGCCAGGTCATCTACTAACAGTAAAATGTAGAAAACAAGTCCAAAGATTAGCGATCTCAGAATACAGATATCCATGGCAAGGAATGTTTGGTAATATCTGGATACAGGGTCTCTCCATATTGTTCCTAAGGATATCTGGAATCTGTAAGAAAAAAAAATCTACATGTGGAGAATGAAAGCTTAAAAGGAAAGAAGTGAAGGACATTTGGCGAAAATCAAACACTGAAGAAGTTTCTCAGGACTCAACAATTTTCCGGGCCCAGTACTAACTGTCTTCTCCCAGAAGCCTTCTGAGACAGCCTTCTAGGTAGGGCTGCTTTACCTATATCACACAGTCGATTGCTCATATAATCACTGGTACTGAATATTGCAATGGTTTGCTCTATACTTTCATGAACTAAAGAGTGCGATTCACAGGGGCAAGCATCACGACTGAATTCCTTTTGGCAATGAGCACCTAGCCCTGTGTTGGGCAATTAGTGGCAAATCAGTGTATGTGTAATACGTGAATAAAATAATGAAAGAGACAAATCTAGACACTAAGGATTTATTAACAAAGACTTAAAAAGTAAAACAAACATATAAAAGTCCTGGCAGCAGTAAATTAAGGCTTCTCCAGTTGATTAAGTACTTAGGACCCTGGCATATTGAGTTTTGCAATGAATTTTTTTAAGCTTTATTGTTGCAGTCATAAAAAATTTAGTGGTCTACCTGCAATGACTAAAAACTATGATCAAATAAATTGCATTGGGGAATTTCATTAATCCTGTCCTTCTGTAGTGCCATTAGTAAGTTTCTCATTAGCATCTTACATCTTTATTTTTAAAAATAGTACAGCTAAGGAATAATGTTATCAAGCATTTTGGTTGTACAGTAATTTCTGCACAATTCATGATGAGTATTTTAATTGTATTATTATTTTTCAGCAGACAATATCATCTTTGGAAATACCTGTGGTGTTATGGGTGAATAAAGGGGATATGTGTCTTCTATTAAAGGATGTCACTAGTGAGATCTTAAAACACAGCAGAGGCTATTATTATTTTGGTTGGGGGAGTCACTGATGGTTTTTATTTTCATAGTACTCATAGCATGAGCTGAATTGTATAAACAAGGAGCTTCTGACACGTCCTACCAGAGGTCATGAATTAAAATAGGACATCTCAGAGTTCTTTGATGTGGAAAAAGAGTGAACAGTGGTTAGGGAGACTGTCAGATTTGGGCCTGATTATTTTCCAGTAATTCATTTGGTTTTGTATAATCTTACAGGACAATTTGGAAGGTATACTGTATGTATATTTTTACCTTAAATAATACCCTTAATTCTTATAGGTATTTAACATACTTAAAAGAGAATATTCAAAATGTATATACCCCATTCACACACAGGTTGGTAATATATGCTGAAGTCATTTAGCTCAAGACCAGAGGGTCTTCTGCCAGCACAGCTATTGAAAATGGCTACCGTTGCCTCAGCTACTTCCTCATTAGAAGAGAGATCTAGCAGTTCAGGCCTTTCCTAGCACCTGAATTTGATAGGAGAGAAGGCAGTTAAGGAATCATATTCGGGCCTGGCAGGATGGCTCATTGGTCTAAAGTGCCTGCTTAGGAAAGCTTAAGCGGCTGCAGGGACTGCAGTTCGACCCCCGGCAGCACATGCTGCACCAGTCCTGCCCTCAGGGCAGGCTGAGATGGACATAAAAATAAATAAACAAACAAAAGTTCTGAAACAAGAAATACAATAAAATAATTCTTTAAAAAAATAAGGAATCACATTCACTCACATTCATATAGCACTGAAATCTCTTCTGTTAGTTACCCTACTCTCACAATCCCATTCCATCCCACCTTCATATTTGTAGATTTTTTTCTCAATTAAAAGGAGATTTTAAACTATACCCACGTCATTAAGGCTGATGGAAAAAGCTCACAAAATGTAGAAATGTAGTTTTGAAACCATGAAACAATTAAATTCATTGAAAAGTCATTTTGAAAACAAAAAATATAAACAACATAGAAGTGCACTTCATTAAATATCGAAGAACTATTTGTCATTAAATGATTCTTTGAATCTAAGACTTTTTAACATGCTCCAGACAGAAATGTTGGATTTAAAGCCTAGTGCAGGAGTAGCAAGATAGCTCAGTGGTCTAAAGTGTCTGCTTAGGCAAGCTTAGGCAACTACATGGACCGCAGTTTGAATCCCAGCACCACATGCTGTGCTGGCCCTACTCCCAAGGCAGGCTGAGCCAGTCACCACATAAGTAAAGTTAAATAGATAGATAGATAGATAGATAGATAGATAGATAGATAAATCCAGGTGCAATAGGAAGAAACTCACTTATGCTCCCAGTTTCCTACAACCTACATAATTCACAGAAAATTTAGGGCAAAGAAAAGGTAGCACATGTGGTAGATACACATTGATGTATACCGGAGTGCACAGGAATATACTTGGTCTGGAATGGTAACAGAAGTCTCTTCTGAGAAGGCCCACTGAGTTGAGATAAAAGCTCTACAAGAAGGTCACTCCAGGTATAAGAAAAATATCAGGTGCAAAGCTTTGGGAATGGAAACGAAAATCTGCCCTATACCCTTGAATTTAAGCTGAAGGTCATAAAATTTAAAATATAATTAAAACTAATATTGAGTATACGCAGACTATGACATTTGGGAGCTGTCGACCTATCCCATATGCACTTGTCATATAGCATGGCTGCGTGAATAAATAATAACCAATGAACTCCCATAGGAATGATGTAAGCTGTGAGCAGATCACAGAAACTTCCCAGTGTTACTCTCATCCTGATTCTCCTTCATCAAGAACTTTGGAAGCCATATGTGACAAATACCAGAATCATAAAATGTAAGAGAACTGAGGCCTACCGAGAATGATATCTGATGTTTATCAGAAATACGTGTAATTTATAAAGACCATAGCTAAACTTTTTCTCTGACAAGTCTTCTACATTTTTTTATTTTATTGTTATGGTTGGCCTTAATCAAGGTGCTGAGCTTCTTTTCATAATAGGTCTGAGTATTATCTCACTGCCAGAAACTTAATTAAAAACTCAAGCAAGAGTATGGAGTTTTGGACAATACCTTACCAAATGAAAAGCAGATGATATGCCTTAAGAGAATCACAGAGTTCTGGTTATCTCTTATAATTCTCTGAGCAATTTCATAAGGTAGGGGAAATGACTCCAAGTTTACAGATGCTCAGCTGGCAGCTCATTAAGCTGGATCATCAAACATCACACAGAAGAGCATGCTGGGACCCTGACACTGACTTGTGTAACATCATTCCTTAATTGTCTCAGTGTAGAAAGTTTCAGGAAAAGACAAGTAAAATTACTTTTAATATAAGTATTGACCTTAAAAATCCCAGAAAATTAACTGAGATTGTAGTAGAAGTTCGAATGGCACAATTATACAAATAGTTTCTCAATACAGTGATGACAGAATGAAAAACACAGAGAAAGATCTAACAGCAGTATACCAAAACCATTATGAATTACAAACATTAAAATAAATAATAGTTTTACCTAAAACTATAGAAGTATTACATAAAAAAACTATAAAGTTTTAGTAAGACATACAAAATAGAGGAAAAAATTATGTTACACATTTTTAAGAAGTCTTATTCAACACATTCTTTTCAAATTAGTTCTTCAGCTTAACAGTACTCTAAATAAATATATCCCAGGGAAAAATGATGTTGAACATGGCACAACATTAAATGACATTTGATATATGTCTATATGTACATCTCTCTCTCCCTCTCAATCTCTCTATTATACATAAGTGTATATACATATGTATATACCAGTACAGTAGTACTCTGCCATGAAAATAATAGATTTAATTAATTTGTAGGAAAATTGATACATTTTAAGAGCATAATGTTAAATTGAATGCTTCTATATATGTTTATTGACAGCATGCATTGTGTTATATAAGAAACCCAAAGTAGAAGCAAATTAAAGAGAAAATTAAAAATAGATCATAGGGAATAGGTAGATTTTGCAAAAGGGATGGGGACTGATAGATGGAGAAGCAGAGGAGGTAATAGGAAGGAGGAGGCAGAACAAGAGAATTGAGATGTGTTATGCATGGGCCAACTCTGCTTGAGTGTACTCATTATGTACTACAAGCATGTACTAATAAAGAAAGAATTCTGGGAAAATGCATGAGAGTACATAAAAATGATACTGATATGCCTTGTTCTTGATATCCCCCCTAAGACTCATGGGCTCTTGAGGAGGTTGCTTTTCAGAGGAAGCTGGATACTAGGTGTGTGAATCTAGATTAAGGGTGTATACTCACTCAACTGGCTCCCTTATTACCTTAGCTTCTGGATTTGGATAACTGGAAGCTCCATCCTGGGTAGGAGTGACACAATACCTGGAATAATGAGCTGGATGAAATAGGGAGCAGAAGGGAAGCAGGCTGTTGCTGGCTGCCTCCTGCATACCCTGCCATGGACTGTTTCTTTGCCATCACACTGCCCTGCCTTTAAAACCAGCTGATGATGGACTGAAACCTCTGGCAACTGAAACCTGAAATAAATCCTTATCCTTTAGCTTGTAGGTGTCAGGTATATTGCCCTGGCAATGAAGAAATAATGCAAACAATAACAGAAAAAGTGATAACAGATACCACAGGAAGTTATAAACATTCAACACTTCTTTAAAATGTTGTCCATGTGCTAGTGGTTCATTTATTCACGTCAGCTTCACAGCCATCCTTTAGTATGAGTATCCCTTAGGAGCCAGAATTTTTGCAGGAGGAGAGAGAGGCAATAGTTTTCAAGAAGCATAAGAGTAGATGAAGAAACTGCCTCCAATAGTTTTCTTCTCTTTTTTCTTTTCTTTTTCTTTTAATTGGTGAAAGATGGAGAAAAGCACCAATTTTGAAGACCAACAGACAGGATGAAAGGGCAATGAAGAGGCACTGTGCAAACCAGCTTTCCATCATTACAACAAAGTACTTGGCATAATAACACGGGAAAGGGCTCCTTTATCTCACAATCATGAAGGTTCCAGTTGCAGGTTGGGCAGACCCATCATCACTTAGAGCCTCTGGGGGACATGCTAGGTGGCAGTGGTGGCATTGCTTAGAGGAGGAGTTCAGTGCTTACCTGACAACCAGAGAAGTAAAGAGAAAGGTAAAGAAGCCAGGGTTCCACAGGTCACTTTCAGGGCATGGTCCTAAGGAACAACAAAGCTCCTACCAGACCCTGCTGACTGTGGGGAGGGAAACTGCAACACAAGGATTTTTGTGGAACATCTGACATCCAATCCATAGCAAGTATGGACTTAACAAAAATTTGACAAATGTAGAACCTGCTATACAGTGAGAGGTGAGGCTGAGAAGGGACTGGATTAAACGACAATATAGAAAACGACACCGGAGAGAGAAGACTCCGCATAATGATACACGACAGGAGATGCAGGTTTGTGATGAGTTTGATAAGTTGTTAAGCATCTTTCTAGTTTTCCAGCATGGACTGTGTCCCTGAGTAACCTAGATCACAACACCCTATTTTTTTCTTCACCCAGAAAATTCAATCTTTGCCACCTCTTGCTTTATTACCACTAGATAGAACTGATTGCCTATTTCTTATGAAAGAAGTGTAAACTTCACAGAGATCACAGAAAGAAAATTAGTAATTTGGTTAAAATAATTTGTTCAGCAATGGTAGGTACTAACTGAGCTTTCTGACAACCGGGATTGCTCATTGTTGACATCAGAAGTCAGGGAGTGTTAGTCGAAAAGGGAGATGCCATCTCCAGATGCTCATCCAAGAAGCCTACCGGGAAAGTTCAGGGAAAGTTTAGTACCTATACAAGCGATGTCCTCACTTAATCTTTTTTTTTTTGGTCTTTTTGGGACAGGGTCTCGCTATGCAGTTCTGTCTGGCCTTGAGCTCACTTTTGTAGCTCAGGCTGGTCTCGAACTCACACCAATCCTCCTGTCTCAGTCTCCCAAGTACTGGGATTACAGGCGTGAGCCACCACGCCCAGCTTTGAAATTATTTCTAAAAATGTGAATATTGTGTTGAACCACATACATAAATATATACTAATATACATATATATATGTATATATAGTGTAGATACTAACACATACACATACATAGTAATATACATATATAACATGTATATATGTATATATATATATTTGATTAAATAAACAATCACGTAAATCAACGGACAGATGAACTGATGGACAAATAACCAAGGACATGTGCAGCCCTGATAGGACAATGCATTTGATTAGCGGTGAGGAAATTAGTAAACAAGAGAGCAATTTGGTGATGCGCAAAGAAAACCTCCCCTTGAAGGACAGCATGTTCCTATCTCACAGTCTCCCACCACTCCACCTGCAGGTCACAGCCTCACTGATAACAAAACCAAGGGAGTTTAGTCACTTGGCATTCAGCTTGTCAGAAACAGTAACTCTGCCGGCAGTGAGAAAGGATAGGCAGGAAGCGCGCCAGGAGAGCCAATCACAGCTCTCAGGTGAAATGCCGGCCCCGTGAGGCTACAAGCGGTGATTGCTCCAGCATCCGAGCCAGTGAGCACGGGGCTGACACCTTGCGTGCAAAGCCACAGGCAGGCCAGACATGATCAGTTCTTCTACCAAAGTAAATAAAATGCCACAAGGCACACTCAGAAGACTACCCACTATCCTAATTTTGCTTATCCACATCTTCTCTGCATACAGCACTTCATAGTCTTCAGAAAATATTATACACACACATTGGTAACCATTTGCATCACTTTTATTGAACAAAACAATCACTGCTAAAAAATTAAAAAATAAAAAGAACTATTTCTACACAGAACTGTACAACTGTATCTATTTGAAAAATATAAGTAATATAAGTTTATATAAAGCAGTAAATAACTTCTATAACATGTAAGCAAGATGATATCTTTAAGTGAACAGGGATTTACAGAACACTATGAAGCTATGTCATTGTCAAAATGCTTATTAAAGGAAACTATTATAGCTATTTTGAAATAGAACATTATAATGAAAGCAGATCACTCTCATTTTAGACTTAATAAGCAGAGTCACTACTTCAAAACACCATTCAATCTTTAGAGTAATATGTTAGTCCAATTGTTGACATTTTATTATTATCACAAACACACATACAAATATAAACACATAAGAATGATAATTTAGGGGCAAGTTATAGCTTCAAAATTTGAGAGGATGAAGCATTTAGGAATACAAAATAGAAATCTGCAACATTATTTAAATAGTACTAAAATTTATTTGACAACATTAAAAATTCAGGTACTCTTATGCACAAAGTTAATAACATTGTTATTCCCTTATCAACTTGTAAAATGTAAAAACAAAACTCAAAATAAAACCTTGTTACTTAAGAATTCTATCTGTAGAATGCCAATGTTTGAAAAGCTGTTTGTGTCTTTGAGTTCACCTTGACACTGTGCACTTTTAGAGACAATCATGCAGAGTGTGACTGTGATGACCTTAAAATGACCATGGTTGGTCAAGGGGCCTCACTCTTAGATCTGCCATCTCTCTACCTTTAGTTTATTCACCCTTCAGAAACTTCATGGTAGAGAACTTGTGTCAGGCCTATTTACTTTTTCTATAAAAGATCATACTAGAACAAAATATATGCACCTATATTTACAGCAAGACATTTTCTCATAGGTAAATCTTGGAAAAACCCAAATACCCATCAACAGTGGAATGGGGAAAAAATGATGTGGTATTTTTATACAGTGGAGTACTACTCAAGTATAAAGAAGAATAAGCTTGAAACTTCTATAAGTAAATGTATGCAAGTAGAGACCTTGCTTGTAGGTAAAACAAATTAGATTTGCTTGTGCAAACATTGTATTTTCTCCTCTGCATAAGAAACTGGAAGCATAAATAAGATCCAAAAGGCACCATATACATTGTGAAAGGGAAAGTAACTGCTCACAATGAAAGAAAAGCTGGAGAGGAACAAAGGAGAAGAGAAGGAAGAAGGAAAAGAAAAGAAAAGAAAAAATATGTACATGCAATATAACTAAGATAACTACATTTCTATTCATTTAAAAGAACAGTTTGCATTTATACTGTTTGATGGATATTTCATGCTTATATAGTATAATCTGAGCAACTGCTTTGAAGATAACAATATACACTATACAAACCATTGTTAATCTATGATGTTGTTTTGAAACTCTGTATCATTGTTTCGTTTTTCTCTTTAAAATAAAAAAAATGAATTTCATAAACAACAGATTATTACTTTTCCCTAAAAGGATTAAATTGGACAAAGTTTATGGAATGAACATAGTCTTCAATCATGAGTCTTAATGACCAAAAATCACATGCAGAAGGAATTGTGCTCCCAGAGATTTGTAAGTGCATCACAGTAGAAAATCTCATTTAACTGTATGGAAAAGAAGTCTAAGAATGAAGACACACAAGTTGTCTTGTTTGTTTTCAATTTCAGTCTCAACAGTAAAATTACTATAATAAATGCTATGTAAATGGGTTTTCATCTGAACTGATTATTTAGGTTTAAAATTTCATTGAAGCCCTTGTCAACAGCCGACCAGAGAGCTTAGCAGACTAAAGAGCCTGCTTGTGCAGAGCGCAGCGGCCAGGGCTTGATCCCCAGCATGCTGTGTCAGTGCAGCCTGCAGGGGCAAGAAGGGAGGCATTTGAGATGGGGGAGGGGCCATGTCTGTAATCTATAATCGCAGCGCTTGAGACACTGAGAACAGAAGGGTCTCTGCAAGTCCAGTCTACGTAGTGAGACACTGTAAATCCTGCAGACTCTGTACGAAATGCATAAAAAAGAAAGAAAAAGACCTTGTCAGATTCAATTCTGTTTGAAATTTTGGGAGCAAGATTAATACTTCTCACTCTATAACAATGAAAAGCACATTTTGACTTCTAAAAGAGGTTACACTCACTCACATCATTTACTTTTATTTTTATTTTATTTATTTTGTCTTTTTGAGACAGTGTCTTTCTATGCAGCTCAGGATGGCCTTGAGCTCACTTTTGTAGCCCAGGGTGGTCTCGAACTCACACTGACCCTCCCACCTCAGCCTCACAAATGCTGGTATTACAGGCATGCACCACCATGCCCAGCTACTCACAAAAATTTTTTATTCAACCAAACCTGTGTGATCATGAGGATCACAGCTTTATCTTTATAGAATCTGTGCCCAGTGTTATATCAATATGGATAGAGTAAGAAAATATCTGTAAGACCTAGGTATAGGAATAATTCCTTACAATTATCCCAAAACCTCTATTCTCTAACTTTTAAATTTCTTATGTCAATAAATTTTGTGCCTTATATCATAGCCTCTCTCTTTTACTTTTCCAAGATGTTAACAGCTGCATAATTAATAATGATATTCCAATCTAAGTCAACTAGAAAACATTTAGGTTGACAATTGGTAGTGCTACAGTTAGTGGATAGGGCCAGAGAGATAGCTTAGAAGCACAAGTGCCTGCCTGGTAAGTGCAAGGTCCTGAGTTCAATCCCTGGTTCTGCAAAAAAAAAAATAAATAAATAAATAAAAAATAAAATAAAATAAAATAATAAATAAATAAACAAACATAGTGGATAAATTGCAAACTTCAGTCTTAGTATCTCTCATGATATCTCTCTCTCTCTCTTTCTCTTTCTGTCTCCATCTCTCTGTGTCACACTTACACACACACACCTGCATAAGTCCATGAGAGAGACAGAGTGCCACACGCACACACAGGGCACACACTTGCTACACAGGTTAAGGTAGAAGGGTTGCTGAAGGCTACAGCTGTAAGCGTAAGCTCTTCCCTCTCCTACCAGAAGCTTGTAAACTAGTTTACAAATACCTATGGCCTGGTATAGAGATGTGCACCTTTCATTCCAATTACTTGGAAGGCTAAAGCAGGATGGCTGAGAAATTAAAGCCAGCCAGGTGTGAGAAATTAAAGCCAGCCATACTCCCGTAATCCCAGCACTGGGGAGGCTGAGGCAGGAGGATCACTTTAAGTTCAAGGCTGACCTGGGCTATACAGTGACTACAAGGCCAGCCTGAACTGCATAATGAAACTCTGCCTCACAAAAAAAAAAAGAAAAAGAGAAGGAGGGGAAGAAAAAAAGGGAAGAAAGAAAGAAGAAAGAAGAAAAGGAAGGAAGGAAGGAAGGAGGGAGGGAGGGAGGGAGGGAGGGAGGGAGGAAGGAAGGAAGGAAGGAAGGAAGGAAACGAAACATATGCCTAGCCTGGGCAACTGATAGCCTTTCTAAAAATTTAAAATAAATTTTTAAAGTGGAGGGTGTGTAGCTCTGTGAGTAGAGTGTGATCACCTCCTGTGGGTGACACCTGGGGCTCCATTCTGAGCCCTGCAAAAACAACGAGAGTCAAAACAAAAGTATACAGATGTATTTATTTTGTAAAATGATGATGTTTCAGCACCCTGAATTCCTTGACTGTGAAAATGAAGCTGAAAGCAGGGCACAATCAGATTATTTCCAGACCTGATGCATGCTCCAGATGGAAATAGTGAAACAGAAATTAACATTATTTCCTAATTAACAGCCCGGTCTAAAACGAGAAAATGAAAGTCAGGGAGTCTTTTTAATGAAGAAATTAATAACCACACACAAAATAGGTTATTTCTTACTTTATAAGTAGAAACTGCACAGTCATCACAAAAACCACACTATCAAGAAATCCTTTGCCTCTTCATATATTTTCCTGACTTCAATTTTTGAGTGGATAGAATTTTTTTTTCAAAAATATACTTTATTTTTAACTCACCTTTCCTGACTGAACCAACTTTACTTCTAAATCATTCCCTGGCCCGCCATTGTCCATCATTCCTGAGAAATTTGACCTCAGTTCTCTCTAAAATATTATGCTTCCCTCCTTCCAGAATTTTCTTTCATGAATAAATGATAAAATCAGAAGTGTGACTTTTATGTTGATCAACTTAATTTTCTTATTTAAGAAAAGGCTTGATATTAGTAATTGTTTATATCAAAAGGACAAATCCTACTATATTTTGTTGAGGGATTTGGCATGCTACAATAACCCCATGAGATTCCTCAGATCTGTATATCATACTAACTTCTTGTAGAAAAATATACCTAGTTTGTAGAATCCATATTTACATGCTTCTCCTGACTATACATATATTCTTTATTATTGAAATTCATGTTACATTTCTGTCTGCCAGTCATCCTGGAAGCAGGCATGGGGTTATGGCATTAGTGAGCTCTGGATGAAAAAGGACTCAGCATCATTCATCTTTATTCACTTGTCTTAACCTGGGCTGAATGTGATCTTTATGCCACCTTATGCTGCTTTCATGTTTCATTTGCTGAAGGAACCTGCCGCTTAAAGGGGAAAACTTTAAGGCCCAGTGCAAAGCTGACTTGTAACTTTATACCCTGTGCCTCACCCAAAATCCTCTTGCCCTGTACCGTCTAGCTTCAGTTACTCTCTTCTAACCAAATTATTCTAAATATATGAATTTACGGCCGGGCGTGGTAGCTCACGCCTGTAATCCCAGCACTTGGGAGGCTGAGGCAGGAGGATTGGTGTGAGTTCGAGACCAGCCTGGGCTACAAAAGTGAGTGCAGGACCAGCCTCAACTGCATAGCAAGACCCTGTCTAAAAAGACAAAAAAAAAAAAAATAATAATAATAATAATAAAATAAAATAAATAAATAAATAAATAAATAAATATATGAATTTACAGTAGAACACAGTCACACCAGTGAGTCCTTGGAGCGCAGAGAGAAGGCAGATATTCAAAAATAAAGGAGTGAACAAGTAATTTGTATAACTTTGATGTAAATATACAAACAAAATTGATACCATGTGCATTGGCTGTTCATAAATTATAAATTATCATCAAAAGCAATTATCTTATTAAGAAACATAACCCGCCGGGCTGGTGGCGCACGCCTGTAATCCCAGCACTCGGGAGGCTGAGGCAGGAGGATTGGTGCGAGTTCGAGACCATCCTGGGCTACAAAAGTGAGCTCAGGACCAGCTTCAACTGCATAGCGAGACCCTGTCTCAAAAAGACAAAAAAAAAAAAAAAAAAAAAAAAAAAAAGAAACATAACCCTATTCACTTGGTTCTGAAATATCAAGAGTGGCGAAGAATGCATCTGCTTTTGTGAGCAAGCTGGAAACTTAGCCCACCTGTTCATTTCAAATCATATTTCAAAAGCGTCTTTCTCCCAGAACAGTTACTAAGGGGCTGTGATCTCTCTATGGAAGGACAGGGGTATTATTTCCTTCCTTCTTAAGTATCAGGAAAGCAACTGATGGAAAGGCTTGCAGCCAGCAGGGAGGTGGTCTGCCTTCAATCCCCTGGAGTGCTGAGAAGGCGAAGTTAGAGGAAAGTATCTTGAAAGAGCAGAGACGCTGGCTATGCCTCCTCTGCATCAGGAATAGCTCTCAGCCCCTGGTTTGCATGCCCACAGGGCAGGCGCTGATGCTCACTTTCGGCCTCTCTGGGAATCACAATCTGGGCCCCAGGTTTTAGAACTTCCCAAAGCATAAAGATCATCAGGAATGTTTGAGGCTGGGGAGATAGCTCAGGGGCACAAATTCCCAATCTCAGATCACAAAGTCCTGAGTTCAATCCCTGGTTCCGGACGAAGAGAAGGGAAGGGAAGGGAAGGGAAGGGTTCACAGGCTAATGACAGGTGATAGCTTTTAGAAAATCATGAGCAACATCAAACTGTAAGGTGCTTTGATCATTACAGCAAATTTACTGTTCATTTTGCTCAAAATCAGCGCATGGTTTATTGCATTCTCAAATACCCTTATAGAAAAATATATCCCTCTTGTACTGAAGTAACCAACTAGACTTTCTGTAATACTGTCATACAATAAGCGGAGAAGGCATTGAACACTTACCTATAAACATAACTGTGCCGTCAAACTTTAGTGAGCTGAATGGTACAAGCTGGAAGTGGGGATAGTGACTGTGCAGCCTGACTCCCCTCCGCCCCGCTGACTTCCAGAGTGAGGTCACACACAGGATTTCATTCGATCTTCACAGGGCCACAAAACATTCTAAAGTGTCTTTTTTTTTTTTTTTTTTTTTTGTCTTTTTGAGACAGGGTCTCACTATGCAGTTCAGGCTGGCCTTGAGCTCACTTTTGTAGCCCAGGCTGGTCTCGAACTCACACCGATCCTCCTGCCTCAGCCTCCCAAGTGCTAGGATTACAGGCGTGCGCCATCACGCCCGGCTAACATTCTAAAGTTTCTGAAGATTGGTTTTTTTTGAAATAGCTCCATATGCTATGTTTCCACAGATGTTTCTCCATATGAATTTTGATTTTATTATGTAAAATTGCAATGGGACAGCGCAGGAAAGCCACAGCAGCATGAACAAATTAGATCAAACTTAGAAAACACAGCTGCACGTCTATGATCACGTCCCCCCACAGCGATACACTTTCAGGATGGTATACAAATGGGTTAAACTTTGTACCCCTGCCCCGCTAGATGAACACTTTTCTCTCCCCTCCCACACCAAGCTGAAGCAATGCTGACTTGGTCCTAGTCTTCCAAACATGTCCTGCTGTCTGTTGGGAAAGTAACTATGTCCAGACTGCCCTTGACCACGGGTCTCTGCCTTCACTCTCTTCTCTGCCTGCCAATTTGTATGTTTCCCTCAAAATCCTCCTTATAGTGGGCCGGGAGTGGTGGCGCACGCCTGTAATCTCAGCACTCGGGAGGCTGAGGCAGGAGGATCGGTGTGAGTTCGAGACTAGCCTGGGCTACAAAAGTGAGCTCAGGACCAGCCTCAACTGCATAGCGAGACCCTGTCTCAAAAAGACAAAAAAAAAAATCCTCCTTATATATCATCTCCCCTGGGAACTTTTCATCTCTATACTTTGTCTCTGTGACCTATTTACTGACCCAGTGCCCCCAACTCTTGAAATCCTCAGGACAAATCACGCATCTTCTCCATCTTGGTACCCTCATGATGGCTCCTAAATGTGACAGAAACTAAATAATCACTGGGTGACCTGAAACATACTATTTGTCAATGCATTTTCTCTATAATCCATTTGAATTATTTTAATAAGAGGTCAGTAACTAAATTTGCCAAAACCCTACAGTTATTGTCTTAATTTTTCAGCTTCCCTGTGCTCAGAGTACTTTTTCTATGGCCGGGGAGATCTGCAGGTCTCACCCATATTTCTTTTTCCACATGAAAACACAACAGAGCCAGACTCTCTGGGAATCCAACCCTGATGCTGTCTCTCCTGGTGGTGTGACCTTTGCCAAGGCTGTCTGCTCTCTGGGCTTCACTGGGAGGACAGTAATTCTGCCTGGCGAGATGTTGTGGGAATTAAGCAAACAAAAGTGGACAGAGTTCTGAAGACAATAACCAGGCCCTTGGAAAACCTCAGTGCAGACACTTTGATAGTTGAGAATTCTACTATTACTTCATGGACATAATGTGTGTGCATAAATAATGAGATTCCTGTCACATATTTATAACTCGGTATTTTATTTTTTATTTTTTAGCAAACTCAAATGACTTTCATTGGTTACTAATTTCTTCGCTTTTATCATTACTGAAAATGAGCTACTGAGACAAAACTACATGATTCAGCCTCCCAAGCTAGCACTTCGAATTGGAATATAACACAGGCTTCTGACATGTTTGTCAATTTTCTAAGCCACATTAATATGATGCTTCCTTGACCAAAACATACCCCATACCTTCCACTGTAGCCTGAAACATGAACTTATTGAGGAGCCAGTGAGCATTTACGCTGGCAGCACATCTCACATGCAACCAGTCGCACTGCAAAAACTTGCTACACAGGTTCCGGACTGTGTGGGATCTGCCTATAAAATACAAGATGCTGTCCAGACTCAAGAACATGCAGTTTGTTGTTTTACCACTGGGTGGTGCTGAAGCCAAATGTAATGTAAAGAGTAAAAGTTGTAAAACTAATGTAATTGAATCCTGTAGGACAATTTCCTTTTGGCTCTCCCAGTTCCACATTCTACAAGGCAGCTGTGACGAATGAGAAGGATCTGAAAATATCACCTTCGCATAATTTTCTGTGATCAGAAGTATACGTTACAGGAAACCTAGGTGCATTTAGTTCTGTCACTTCTATGTGTGATTCAATGTGTCCTTGTTCACCAATATTAGTATGACAAGAAAATCCTGATTCTCCTATTCTAGGTATTGGTTGACTTTTTATGTGCAAGGCCAATGGACTTTCATCATTAATAATGCACTACTTTTCATAACAACTTTATAGTTTTTATGATATATTTCATGCAACCAGGTCAGTTGCACCTAATGACACTTAATGTTTTTCATGGTTCGTTCTCTAGCCAAACTTCTTGTGCCTTTACACTGCTCCACAACTCTTAACACAGCTACAGACACGGGATGGCCTGGAGACAAAAAAAAAAAAAGTAGGATTTATTCTTCCTGGCAAAAACCTGCATAAGGAACCATGGTGTATTTTTAGCTAACTGCACCATGCTTGAATTGTCAGTGTGACCAGTATCACAGCAATGAACACTTAAGAAAGCCATTATTTAAAGCTAGTTTCTAACTTCACTCCTTTCACCCACCGAAAATTCTCCCTGTCTTTCCTTCTGTACCTTCTCTTTGCCTCTCAGCTCGAAGTCACTCCAGGAAAGAGCTCACGTTTACCTGTATGGAGGTGCTGCAGCTTTCCGAAGGAGAAGCAGATCCCACACAGTCCGGATCCTGTGTAGCCCAGGCCTTGCGCCCTGCTGGCTGCCTCCCACGCCCTCCATGTTCCTTGCTCACAACACTCAAAATTGGATCTAGTAGCCAGGTGTGATGGTGCTTGCCTGTAATCCCAGCAGTTGGGAGGCTGAGGCAAGAGGACTGGTGCGAGTTCAAGACCAGCCTGGGCTACAAAAGTGAGCTCAAGGCCAGCGTGAACTGCATAGTGAGACCCCCATCTCAAAAAGACCAAAAAAAAAAAAATTGGATCTAGTAGCCATATGCCTTATTAAACATTCATCACCTAGCTTTAACCAGCTAGAAATAGCCAGATGAGTCACTCGGATATTTGAGTTGTAAAAGAAACATCACAGGGGATGCTCACGTTCTCTTAGTAGGCATGAGAAGAGTGCTGCTCTTCAGCTCCTCCTGGCTTCAGTGGAAACTGTGTGCTACCCTGGAGCTGGAGGCAGCAGACAGAAGCTGAGCAGCACAGGAAATAGCGTTGGAGACTCTGTCCATGGTGCTGAGATCTGATTCAAAACTGGAAAGCCACTTTGCTCCAGGCTTCACCAAAGACATCACTAATGCATGCAGTCCTGATGCCTGTCTCTGTTACGCACAGTAAGAACTCTAACCAAATGAATTCTCAATAAGTACATTTTCCCCTTCTACTCCCAGGCTAAAGATCCTTCTCTCCACCCACCAGCACTGTGTATCACTTCACTTAAAACCCAGTTTCAGCATTTACTTACCCTTGAGGTCAGCTGTAAAATGTGATTCTAGCTAACAATATATTTTCAAATAGTTGTTCCATCATATATGTGAGCCATTAATCAGTTTAAAGGTAAGATTTCTATAATACTTGGGAATAAATAACACCAAGACTATGCTAATTAGCATTTAAATTTCTCTCTGCATATTAAAAAGGGTTTTTTAAACATTTTCATTCTTGCGCCACAAAAACTTTGAGCATTTATGAGTAATATTCTGCTTTCAAAATTGTGGAAATTGAGTTTTGGAATTACTGATTAATTTCAAGGTCCAAGGTCATAATCTATTATGATATAAATGTGAGAGTAAGAAGAGTTGATATTATTATTATCATTATTATTACTATTATTTTGGAACTATGAATTGAACTTAGGACCTTCCTTGTGCTTGCCAGGAAGGCATTATGTCACTGAGCTATATCCCTGGTCCCAATAAGACTTGATATTAAAATACCATAACCTGGAACATTTTTACTTACTGTAAGCATGATATTATTTTTTATTTATTTTTTATTTTTTTGAGACAGGGTCTCACTATGCAGTTCAAGCTGGCCTTGAACTCACTTTTGTAGCCCAGGCTGGTCTTGAACTCACACTGATCCTCCTGCCTCAGCCTTCCAAGTGCTGGAATTACAGGCATGTCCCACTATTCCCGCATTGTAAGCATGATAATAAATATTAATATGTACTAATCTGGTAGGTAGTATAAACCAATAGTGTTGTCCAGATCAAGAGCGGTATGTACTTTATTGCATTTAATATTCTCCACCATTGCATTGTGTGACACTTCTCATGGATGAAGAGAATGAGCCTTGGTCCGAGGACAACCTGTCATCCTCTTCCTTCTGTCAGGCCACTCCTGCCTGGGTGCCTGTGTGGCTTCTTTAGGCACTTGGCTCCTAGAGTGTTGGGTGTCTCTTGTCTATAAACCCAAGCCAAGCTTCTGTTACTCTCTCTCCACCTTGACTTTTTGTTCATGTCACTGCGATGAGAGTGAAAATCTCTCATGTATGTACAGCTCTCAACAATCACGAAAATATTTAATATCAAACTATTTTTACTAATCTTCCCATTGAATTGATCCTAATGAATCTTGGCTGTAGCAACCTGTACTTTAAAAGAACTTCATAGACTACTTACTTAAACTTAGCTTATCATTTCTTTCACTTGGGAAGGAGGAGGAACAGAAAGGGAGGAGAATAAGAAGTACAGAAGAAAAGAAGGCTGCAGAGAATCAGCTCTGAGAGCTCATTAATCTCACTGGATGGGCTGTCTCCCTTCTAGTGACCACACTCTGAATTCAGTTCATTACGAAAGTAGGCAATGTAGCAATTCTATTAATACTGTGCCACGGTTCCCTCAATCTCTAATGACTTTGTCTAACACTCTTCTCTGTCTAAAAGTTTTTAGCTGATACATTATTATTTTAATTGAATTTGAGGCATTATAAATGATAATTATTCATTATTTGAGAAGATGGCCAAAATACAGAAGCTAATGCTTTACTTTGTATCTGCCCACAGGGTGGCAGCAGAGACTTAAAGAGTTGGAGATGCGAGTGAAGGGGAAAGGTTCCTGCAGTTTCATCCAATCACAGAGCTTTCCTCACAGGCGTGGATGTGAGGATCAAAGGCCAGGTGTACACGTGTAACACTGAGTAAAGAAAAACACTGGCTAGTGAGTTTCTCATGTTTGATACAAGAGTCCCATTGACCATCCTAGAGACTCAATTATCCCGTTAGCTTTTAATAGGAAAAATCTGCCGGAAATATTTATAAATCTACTGGAATGGATAACAGTTAATGTAGCAAACTGGTTTTCAAGACGTAGATCTATTGAAAGAATGTGAGATTAGTTATAGAAAAAGTTTATAAGTAGTGAAAATCATCTGTCTTTTTTTTTTTTTTTTTTTTTTTTTGTCTTTTTGAGACAGGGTCTCACTATGCAGCTCAGGCTGGCCATGAGCTCACTTTTGTAGCCCAGGCTGGTCTCGAACTCGCACCAATCCTTCTGCCTCAGCCTCCCGAGTGCTGGGATTACAGGCGTGCGCCACCACGCCCGGCAAAATCATCTGTCCTTATGGCAGATTATGAAATAAGAGCAGGGAAACCTATGCGATGGTTGCGATGGGTAGCTGAGATAACACACCCATAAGATCATGCGAAACACAAATGCGTGACAGAATTTTTATTTTTATTTTTTTATTTTAATTTTATTTTATTTTTTTGTGGGACCAGGGTTCGAACTCACGACCTTGCACTTGCCCAGCAGGCACTTTTGCCTCGGAGCTAACTCCCCAGCCCCCAGAATTTTTAAAAATGTGTGTAAGTACGCTGAGACATTCAAAATCAAAGAAGTGCCGGGCGTGGTGTTGCATGCCTGTAATCCCAGCATTCGGGAGGCTGAGGCAGGAGGATCGGTGTGAGTTCGAGACCAGCCTGGGCTATAAAATGTGAGCTCAAGGCCAGCCTGAACTGCACAGCAAGACCCTGTCTCAAAAAAAAAAAAAAAAAGCAGGCAGGTGCTTTAGACCACTGAGCCATCCTCCCGGGCCCCCGTTTCAGGCATTGTAATTAAGCTTTTTGAGTTCAAACCCTGGTCCCACAAAAAAAAAAAAAAAATCAAAGAAGTCACAGAACAATGTGTTTCTTAGAAATTACCATTGAAACAATACATCACTAAGTTTAAACAAAGAAAAAAGAGAAGTAGTTATATAGGTCCCATTTCTTTCACTTCTAACATCACCACCTCCGGTACTATGATGCTATTCAGTTCTGAGTGGAGAAACTCAAGCCACACACACACACACACACACACAGTAAGAGGACAGCTTTGCTATAGAAGAGGCATTCTCCAGCAAGGACTAGGGTATAAAGTAACACATCACTGCAAGATGCAGGCACCAAGCTGTCTAGCTTCCCATGTAGCTTAGGCAATGAGGGTTGAAACTGTCTATCTCTCCACCCCAAGATATTCCCCACAGAATGTCTCTTGACTTTTCTGCATTCAGTGGCCTTTTACTCTTTCAGAAGACCCTGACTGTAGCCAATAAATGGCAGCTCACTGTAGATACCGCGTGGGAAGCAGAGACAGACAGCGCACTCATCTTGCTTTACCCAAAGTTTGTGTTGGGTAGGCCAGGCGACAGGGAATGAGGCAGAGGAATATCACAAAAGAGAATATATAAAGGGAAAGGGAAAAAAGACAGATTGCTTTAGGTGGGAATACTTATGTTTTCAGGTACACGTATTCTTTCTTGTTTGTTTTTTGAATAGAATAAGCATCTTGTAATCAAAACAAGGTGATAAGATAAATATCAACACACTGAAAATGTTACTATGAACATAATTCTGTGGATTACTTTTTAATTACAAAGGAGGAACCAACCATTTAATTTCATGTTGATAAATAATTGTACAAATATATTTCCTAGTTAATAGTGGCAATCTTTAAAGCACCACTTCTTTCTTAAAAATTTCAGAAGATTCAATGAAACCCTACGATTATATGTGGTGCATTGAAAGTCACAAAACCAACTGTAGAAACATGGGGGTGGTCATTCAGCTAGGTAAGAAAAACAATATAATGCTTTCACGTTACTTTTGTACCTCAATGTATAGATCTATTTTAAGTGAAAAAACACAGAGTCCAAATAATATAAATCCAAATCCTTTAGTCAGGAAAATGTGAATGTGAGTTATCAGTCTGCCTCTTATTACCTTCAGGGTTTAATTTAGGTTATGTTTAGTTTAGGTTCTGACTATGCAGTTTGGACTCTTAGTTATCCTCCTGTTTCAGCCTCTCCAATGCCACGATTACAGGTGTGCATGACCACACCCAGACTTGGTGGCTGGCTCAGAGCCCCTGTGGCAGGGCCAGAATGTCATGTCATACTGGGGATCTAACCTTGTTCCCCGTGCTTGCCTTAGCAGGCACTTAGTTCACTAAGCTATCTTTTTTTTTTTTTTTTTCCTTTTTGAGTCGGGGTCTCACTATGCAATTCTAGCTGGCTTTGAGCTCACTTTTGTAGCCTAGGCTGGTCTCGAACTTGCACCGATCCTTCTGCCTCAGCCTCTCAATTGCTGGAGCAAATGAAGCCAAACTTTTGGCTGAAGCTGTGGTGCAGAGACATCGAAGCCACTCTCCTAGACCCATCTCTCTGTAAGAGTCCGAGGAGGAGAAAGATTTAAAAAGAGCTTGGTTTACAAGTAAAGTAGAAGAGTGCAAAGTCATACACAAGAGAAGGGGCGACAGTGGTGAACAGACCTTACTCCAGCTTCCATTCATGCATTTGACATAAGTCGTTTTAGCTCGGAGTCACAGACATCACAACAGCTAACATGACCTTGAGAGAAGTGTAGCTCTGGGCCTTCTGCTGTCACCCACTATTCTTAATGTAAGAAGGCCAGACCTCAGAAAGCAGCAGAGTCTTAACCGGAAGATGAACCCCAACCCTTTCATGACAATGAGGATTCTCCCCCATACCCTCAGCAACCAACTATTTGGGTGACTTGCACGTGCTGAGACTGCTTCTAAGAGGTATTTATGCGTTCAAAAACTGACAGAAAGGTGACATCTCTTGTTATTTTTTCCCAAGCTAAAAGCATTTTCAGTTCAGAAGAAAAAAAACAGAAAGAAAAACATGTCACTACCTTGAGGTGATAGGAGCACTGCAAGCCTAATGTTTTTTCTACACTGCACTCAGAGGAGAAAGGCAAATATTTTAGCAAAGACATCATCAGATTATTGATATCTACACAATAAAACATAACCACTTCAAGCAGAGCATATGTTTCCACAGAGAACTCCAAGTCTGTAAAGACAGTTCTAATGGGAAAAATAGTAACTATATGATCATGGTCTTTCTTTGCTCCAAAGAATTATAATTGTCTTTATGAATAAACAAAACCAGTCAGCAAAGGGTCACTGGGGAAGCATGACAGAAGGACAAGAATAATGAAAGAAAGAAACCCTGGAGTAAAGTCAGGGATATACACTGGCAGGAGCCCTGTAATCATAATACAAAATAGACAAGTTGGGAGGATGACTCTCCACCAGAGCCTATTTATCTCCAAATCGTTATTCTCATTCCCCACATGAACAATTGCCAAATATATAGGCTGACCCTTCCTTTTCAAAAATAATATTCTCTAATCCATCCTTCATGACTACCCATTCTTCGATTGGTGGAGTATGCATAAAATTTTCATGCATTTCCTAATTGAATTGTTCGTTCGTTTATTCTTGCCTCTGTCTTAAATACTGTATCTATTTGATATGGCTACTACTTATTTTCCATCTTTACCTAGAAAAATTAATTCCTTGCAGTCAAGCCACCCTGAATTTCCTTCACTCCACTAAACGTTCCCTTTTGGTCTAGAAAACACTGCTCCCTTCTGTATCATACTAGTTTCCACTTGCTCTTTTGGACTCTGTTTAACCATTAATTCTCTGGAGAATGTTCCCTTAAGGCCTTATGACAGTTTGATGCTCCTTATGTGGAAGAACTCAGTGACTCTTTGATGTTCATTGCTCCTTCAGTGGTTGCTCTGGTTCGACAGTTTTCTTCAAAGAACATGTGCTGAAAATATGTGAACTCCAAGAGAGAGGTAGCAGGGCCATAAGGGCTCAGACGGACTAATGCCACAGCAATGAGCTCCTATGGGTGGCTTTGGGCCCTCTTATCCTCTCCAACACTCTTCTGTCCTTCCACTTTCTGCAGTGAGATAAAAAGGCCTTGGCCAAAAATCATTTCCTTAATTCTGAGCTTGCCAGTCTGAATAAGTTCTGTTGTAAAGTCTCCATAGTACACTGTTCTATTGTAACAGCGTAATATAGATTGAGATTCTGAATCATGTCTGCCTTATTCACCAGAATGTTAGCATCTTACAAGGCATTTTAAGAGAGTAGCTCAAATTATGTTTATTTCTTTTTAAATAGGACAGAGTCTATGGGGCCTACAGAGTGTCACTGCATAGATCAGTCTCAGTGACTTGCCTGTTTTCAGCCTCCCAAGCATTGGGATTACAAGCATGCACCACCATGCCAAGTCTCAATAACCACCTCAGTAAGCCCTAGCAGTTGGGCCAGCATGGAACAAGGGGCATTGAACCCTGGTCATTGTAGTCTACCTATGCAGGCACTTTATTCTACTGAGCTATCTGTCCCCAGCCCTCAAATTATGATTATTGAGTAAGAATAAATACATAATTCCAAAGGCTTGTTGATGAATGAAAAGTATTTTTTAAAAGCCTTCAGTGAATTCTAAGCACAAGCAAGTGCTATGCTAAACAAGAACTGAGCAAGGGGTGCAGGGTGGTAGAGAAACTTTCTTAAATATCTTTGGAAAAATTAGTCATTGCCTCCCTTCACTGAGCTAAACTTGTACCCCTTCTTAAAGCTGAACGCTGACTCAAAACACTGAGTAATCAAACTCTAATGAGTCTCCTGTAATTGACCTTAGAGCCTCTCATTGGCATTTGGCTAAAAGGTAGAAAAACCAATTCCTACATGGCACCTTCTTTCTCCTTGCACCCACAGAAACTTGTGAGAGAACTTGCAGAGAATTTTAGAGGAGAAAAGGGTGGCAGAAATGCTTCCTTTTTCTCTTTCATATTTCCCCAAATAAAATCTGGGGTTTGCAAAATTCATCAGAGATCTTTGCATCTATCATCTATTCTTCCATAGGCATCTTATTTGAAGAACGTTCAAATCTGCCACATTGCCTAAGCAAGAGTACTAGAAATATCTGAAGTCTGTCACCATCAGAGATCGTAGACACAGATCTCTGGAGAAGAGTACCAGGAGGATAATAAAAATTAGAGGGCTGAGGAAACAGCTAGAATGGCCCAAGAATGGGATGTAAAGGGAATGCAAAGGGAAAAAAATGAATGCACCTTATGCCAAGTTTACTGGACTCCTCATGAATGTGAGAGAGGATCTCCATGCTACTTTGTGAAAGGCAATGGAAGCCCTGAAACATACACTGTAGATAGTGCTGAAAGTCTTCATTGAAGACTCCCAATGAAGGAGGACTCCAAAGAAGTTGAATGTTAACTGAATATCAATTCCCAAGGAAACTATGAGCACAATATTTTCAGAGATAGCTATGATAGAGTAGGATATGTGACCTCTTTCTTATAAATAACAAACAAAGGTATAAAGTATCTTTCTCTCTTCTTGCCCTTGTTTCATATATTGGAGTCGCTGGACCACAAACTAAACAGGGTTGATTCACAGAATTCCAACTGAAAATCTGGTTGAGAACTTAAACTTCAATATGTGAAATGACCAGAAAATTTTAGATAATTCCCAAGATGTTAAAGAAGAGGAAGAAAGTTGGGGTGTATTAAAAATTAAAACTACTATTATAGGAAATAAAACTACTTCAAATTTATGCTACAATGAATTGAGGTATTTTTTTTAAATAATCAGAACTATTTCTTATTGTCACTGATTTTTATCTTAATCTTCAAGATCAAAGATTTTCTCTCAAATCATTTCTCTAACAGCAGTTCTATCACAGAAATATTGATGCTGATCCAGTACTTGTTGAAAAACACTGGAATCATAACTCCGAATTTTCCACAACAAAATACTAAGTGAACGCCCTGCCAGGGTGATATAATGCCACAAGTAGTTTATAGCCCTTTTACCATTTGCCACTTGCATGAACAATCCCTTGGGATGTATGGCAGAATCTGCAAACAAGCAGAATTGTTATAAAAGCTACTACAGTTATCATGAGATCTTCCATCTGTACATGTTATCCTACTTATCCAGGAAATGAGATGAATGGATCAAGAAAATGTGATACACATAATGAATTGCTGCTCTGCCGCAAAGACAGATAAACTCAAATCATTTGTAGAAAAATGGATGCACCTGTAGAAAAATGGATGCATAATTTAAGATGAAATCAATCAGGCATGCACGTTTTAATATCGCATAGTGTCTCTTACGTGAGAACCTCCAATGATAAAGAAAAAGCAAAATAGAATGAAGGCAGAAAGCAGGATAAGCGGAGGAAAGGGGAATTAGGTGTGGTCTACACCCCTATGGACTCCACATGACGGATGGAAATGTTCTGCAAACATGCACTAAGAATAAACATTGAGGAGAACATCCTGTAGCGGGGACGCCTCATAGGTAGGAGAACTGAAGCTCTGGAGGCTCAGGACCGCTACTTCAAGGTCACTCTGCTAGGAGGATAGGAACCTGTGAGTTCACATCGCAGGTCTTTTGGATTCTAAGTTCCACATTCACGTCACTCTCTCACATGTCTCACACTCGCTGCGTCCGATCTCTGCATGCTGAATGAGACAGCACACAGCATGCCCACTCACGCCGTTAAGCATTCATTGACTATCCAGCAGACCAGGAAGGCAGATCAAGCAGGGCTATAAACAGCTAAGCGACAGCACGCACATCTCAAATCTGAGATAACCCTTTGGAACTAGTTACAGGACGCTATCTGTCTTTATTTCTTCTCATGCACTGTCAGCTCAAGGCTCTTAAAGTAAACTATTTGTAATTTTTAAACGTAATTTAATTTTTTATGTTTATTTTATTTTATTTTTTAATTTTTTATTTTATTTATTTACTTTTTTCTTGTTTCAGAACCTTTGTTTGTTTATTCACTCATTGTTATGGCCGGCTAAGTCCGCCCCGAGGGCAGGGCTGGTGCAGCATGTGGTGCCAGGGATCAAACCGCGGTCCCTGAAGCCACCCAAGCTTCCGAAAGCAGGCGCTTTAGACCACTGAGCCAACCCGCCAGGCCCTATTTTTATTTTTTTTTATATGATGGTCAGCTCAGCTTGCCCTAGGGATGGGGCTGGTGAAGCATGTGGTGCCAGGAATCAATCTGCGTCCCTACCATTGCCTAAACTTACCTAAGCAGGTGCTTTAGGCCACTGATTCGTCGCACCAGCCCCTAATTTTTTTGTTTAGTTTTGAAGAGTAAAGACAGAAGCAAAAACAAGTAGAAAAAAGAAAGAAACAGGGTAACATACAACAATAAACATGTTACAGATTTTCAAAACGGGACTAATTAACAATGGTTGTTATATAATCTATTTTTATTGGCAAATCTGTTCTTTGGATTGACAGATACAGTTATGTAAACTGAGAAAATAACTGAATATTACTTAAGGATTAAACAACGAAGATGAAAGGAAAAAGGAAGAGAAACAGGCAAATATTTGTGCAGAATGGCTGACTTTACTACAAATTTCCACCCGTTTTTTGAAAATAATAGTTAATGTTTAGAATTTTCACCTTGACTAGCTGCATATGTTGATATCTGCAATGTGAGCAACTACATCCAGGGCAGCAATGTGTAATGCAAAGCCCATGGTTGAATACCTCTTATCTTGATCTTCTAAATGTGTACCATTTCTAATATCTTATCAGTTATTATACTCTCTTTCAAAAAATAAAAAAGGGCCACCAGATATCTCAGCAGATAGCCCCTGCTTAGGTAGAGCCCAACAGCCAGGGTTTGATCCCTAGCTTGCAATGCCAGCCTCAACCCTGGGGCACACTGAGAGGGCAATTGAGACTGGGCGCAGTGGCGGGCCTGCAATCCCAGTGCTTGGGGGGGGGGGCTGAAAACAGAAGAATCGCTAACAAGTCCAATCTATGTAGCAAGACCCTGTAGGCCCTGGAGACCCTGTCCTAGATACCACAAAATAAATAAAGGACAAGAAAAAAATTAAGGTTTTTCCATTTGTATTTCTTTTAACAATAGGTGGAGACACTAGCCCTTCCTGATCATGAAGGAAACCCAGTAGGCTGAATGGCTGCCTAACTGCAAGGAGATGCATTAGACACAGTGGAGTTAGCAGGTGAGGGCAAAAGAGTGATAGAGCAGAGAGGATTGATTAGGTAGACTCCAGAACTTTCAGGTCCCTGTTCAGCCCTCAGCTCTTCCATGCAACAGGGCCCAAGTATTGATATAGACAGGAACCGAAAAGGTATGTCCTCACTACCCAGGGCAGAAAGGCTCTTGTCTACTGCTATTAGAGACTGCCAAAGACTGGGTAATTTATTTGTTTGTTTGTTTATTAAATTTGTGGGACTGGGGATGGAATGCTGTCACTTTCACTTGCCAGGCAGGTGCTTATTCTACTGAGCTATCTCCCCAGCCTAGACTGGGTAATTTATAAGCAGTAAAAGTTTATTTAGCTCATATTGCAGGGCACTCTTTTGGGTGAGGGACTTCTTACTGCATAATCATATGGGAAATATTATCATAAGGAAGGATGATGTGCAGGAGAAAAAAATGTGGTTGAGAATGTCTCTTCTTATGACAAACTTACACCTATGGTAACTAACTCACCTTCACAATAACAGTCTTAATTTATTCATTAGGACTGGGTTTCCATGTAAGAAATTTGCATTAGGAGTCCTTCCAATACTCGAATTTTGGGAGACATATTCAAAATGCAGTGGCATTCCTATATTAGAATGCAGCAAGCACAGTGTTCTTTGTCTGATTCAGGAATGGACTGCTAGTAGTCTTCACTACAAATTAAGATCACCTTTAAATTATCCATGCAATATCAGCAGACCAGCAAACTCTGAGATCTCTTGAGATGGGGCCTCACTGCAAGTGTATCACTGAAGGCAGTGAAGCAGGTGACCCCCAAATTTCCCTTCAGCCCAAGAGGAGAGAGTTTGAGCCCTCTTCCATAGCATGCTTATACTGAAGAGCAGCCAGGATTTATTGAGTACCTTTTGTCACACTTGAACGCTTTAATAAATTCAATTAGTCCCCACAAGAGGCCTGTGAGAAGGGAGTTACTATTATTAAATCTATTTAGTGCTTGAGTGAGCCAAAGAACAAGTAGATTCAGTTACTTGTCTATCGTCACTCCTCTAGACAAACTTCACATGGTTTCTCTCAATTCGTGTTGAAATATCAAGATTCTTGGTCAATATCAAGCCTCAAAGTGAAGCTATAGGGACATAGGGTCTTTGAGAGATGGTTAGGTCATTATAACCTAGTGAGGGCCCTTTCTTAAATGAGATCAGTGCCTTTGTATGAGACCCATTGCTCTTCAGCCTTTTTTTCTTTTTTTGTGAGCGGATCTAGGAAGAGGTGATGTTTTAGCATGAATTATAGCACTCAGTAAACAATGTATAATGAGAAAAGAAATTTTACAAGACAGTCCATTCTATGTTTTACTTGTTACTTGTACAGTTAACTTTTAAATTTAAAAACTCCTATCTGTTCTCCTGGGACAATAACTTAGGCAAACATTTTTATCACTCTTGTTTCAATCCACTCCAACATAAATGGGTGATAATTATAGACTGTTTCAATTTAAGGAAGAAACATTCCTGGGCTGACTTCTATGAGGTGAAAATGTATGATCTTCAGGCATACAAAGATCCTGGAGCATTAATTTATTCCATTATCTTTTAATTAAATTGTCCTCTATTATCATTTCCTGAAGTGGGACTGTGAACTTGATGGAGCTTAGAATTCAGCATCCAGGGCTTCTGCCAAATCACTACATCTTCTTCAAAATTCAATTGTCTTTTAAGATTTTTATCTCTTTTATGCCTTTAAGTGCCACCTGCAACTGTACCCAGCTTTGAAGCTAGTGTATCTTCATCAATTTTGCATCCATAAAGGGCACCCAATGGTACCAAGCTATTATTACTGCATATCTAGTGAGAAACATACATATTCTTCTGAGTATTAACCGAATGAAAAGAACTGAATATTGTGTTTCTTATACATACATTTGACTTTAATGTGTGAAGTTGGTTGAATGCAGACCCCTCTGATTATCATGTATGGTTGCTTGCGGAGCATATATGGAGGCTTTAATATATGATAGAAACTTTGTCAATAGGCTGAGAAATAATTACTATGCAGTGTTGGTGCTGTTCTGCTTATGTCCCTTATGGAGATCTCATAGAGATATCCACACTAACATATATAACATCAAACTCAAGATGTCCCCCAGGATTAATTTTCTATGTCTCCTACAACCCTCTTTTCCAACTGAACAACAGCACCATCACCATTATGTACTTGTATCAAAAACAGGCATAGAAAGAGGTCAGCTCATTCTTTGATTCTGGTATTGCTATGTGTCAACAAGGTTCAGAGTCCCTTTCTCAAAGCTAGGTGCACAGCACTATCATCTGCAGCCTGGATTACTGAAAGAACTTCCTAAGTGCTCTCTTTTCTTTCATTCTCAACCAGCTCTCACCTCTCTCTGTGGTGCAGCTAGAGCAATTTCCACCTATCAGTTGAGTGAAAGTTGTTGTAATGACATATGTTTCACAGGTCCTGGAAAGATCTTAAAAACATGTGTGAATTGTAAAAGACTACACTCCCCTGTGGAGGTTAATATAAAAAAAAACAAAAAACTGCAGGCCATTTAAATCCCTGGAAGGTATCTTAAAACATTGCATCATCATGCCTACAGGAGCATGAGTAGGGAGTACAGCACACTTTTGAGACGCATATTCATATTGAATGTTAATTACTCCCACCTGTGTCTATCAGTTTTGCTGCATTAATAGAAGTAAATGAGTTGACAGCTGATTGCAAAATAAAAGTCTATTTTACTGTAACATGCATTAGGATATTTTACTTCAGTCTACACATCGTCATGCTCTAGTCAAATGATTAAGAAACTGCACTTAACCCTTTAGAGAAGCCAGGAAAAATACAATGCAACAATGGGCAGTGCATTTTCATACCTTTTGCAAGAGCTTATTACATGAACGACACTGTACAGAATTTTGTAAATCCATTAGTATAATGAAACACATTTTCATCTGTCATAATACCCTCTTACCTAAATCAATAAACAAAACATAGTAAGAACAATCGAAACAAAGAAATACGGTCCACCCCCAGGTGCTCCCACCTCCCCTGACACACCTGTAGCAAAGTTTTAAACCTTATGTTCTGGGTTCAAATGCTGCATCTGCATGTTGCTTTACATTTGAGATTTAACTTAACTCTCAAGGGTTTGAGGATTGGATCTATAAGGTGACTTGTAAATCTAATATATATATATATATCCTCTTGGTATGATATATGTGTTCGTGTCTACTGAAAGCTCACTTAGTGAATACTGAGCACCAAGCTGTTGGTGTAAGGAGATGGAATATTTGGGAGATGATTCGGTAACAAAGGCAGAACCCTCAAGACTGGCACTGATGCCTTACAATATAGAATTTCTCCTACATTCATGTGAAGTTACAGAGAGAAGACTAGCCATCACAACACACCACAGTTACCTTTGTCTTGGACTTCCCAGCCTCAGGGACTGCAACAAATGCATTTCTTTCACTTACAAGCCACCCATTTTACAGAATTTTTATGCTATACGAATAGACATATTTTTATCTCTGTGCTATAGGTGATTCATTCAGTGAGTTCTGTCTTCTTATAACCATTGTCAAATGTTTTATTCAATAGGATTGTGCATTTACAATGGTAATTTGATACAATTTAGTCCAAAATAAAACTCATGAATACTGACTAATCATGTTCTGTTGCTCTTGGCTTGCTTGTCATCTGTCCCTTGGAGCAGTCTAACCTTAGTACAGGCCCTTCATTGAATAAGATGACAACGTCTATCATTCTTGCATATGGGCAGGCGCGCCAAATAAGTAGATGGCTTAGGTTGTGTTTACCCTGGAATTTTATCACTTTGTCTAGAATCAGGCATGAATGAGATACTGTTTGCTGGGTGGGCCGCTACACACACACACATACACACACACGCACACGTGAACACACATGCACACACACAATTCTTTTATAGCTGGTAAGTACAAGATCATTTTAAAAATTAGTACATGATTGCCATACACTATGGCCACATGTACCATGGAGATTTGTAGCTCTATGTAAAACATCTCAAATCTTTCCTCCCTATTCTGCTCCTGTCCCTGAAACCCTTCTTCCTCTCCCCTTTTACACAAGCTGTTTCAATCTTTTCATTGTATTTGATTTTTCTTCAAATTTTGCTTCATCCCAGTTCATTTACAGCGACACTGAAATGGATACATATCAACCAGAACATGAAAAATGAATGAAGAAGTACATATGAAAAAAAGGAAAAATTTAAACTAACAAAAAAGTCATCTTGAAAGATGGCTAAGTTAGATTTTTGTAAAAACACATAAATCCAACACAGCATTTGCAAAAATGCTCATATCACATTTAACTTTATACCCCATCTCTGCAGCAAAATGGAAACATTCTGCAAGGCAAAAATTCTCATTTCTAGTTTTATTTGGACATCTTATAAGCGTTTTGCAAATAAATGTTGGATCAACATTTTAACTTCAGAGAAAACACACAATTATTATCTCAGTTACTCTTCTCTCATTTCTGGGACAAATATCTGACACTCAGAATGAAGGAAGGTACGGTTTATTTAGCTCACAGTTACTGGAGGTTTCAGTCCATACTCGGCTGGTTCCATAGCAGACTGGAACATGGCAGAGAGCAGCCATTCATGGCAGTGTCAAAGAACAGACTGCAAAATGGAGAAGTAGCAGCAAAAATGGCAACAGATAGCAGGTCTGTGTCCCTTATGTTGGATTCAGGCTCTCTGCCCCAGGTTGGGTGTAGCACTCATGCCCATAATCCCAGTGTATCATTAGTTAATCACAAACTCTGAAAGTCTGACCCATGACTACATCAAGCTTTGATGGGACAACAAGACACAAACCATAACAATTATTTCCCTATTACAAGAAAAGCAAATAAAATATACTTTATGAAGCAATCTTCATCTTAGACAGTATACTTCTTCATATACTTGCCCTTATTTTCTCAAAATCATCAAGATCTTTTTTTTTATTGAGACACCAACATTATAACCATTTGCTTTATGGTTGAGATAATAGCCATTGTTCTGAAACTCATGTCCTTATTCTTGTGGTCGTATTAAATATAAATGTGGAGATGAAGAAAGACTCATACACCATGATTCTTTGTTCTTTCAATGGAAGCTTTACATAAATGAGTTACTGAAGAGCAATCCAATCTTCAATTTATTGTCGTAAATTAGTAATTATTTCCTTTGTAATCTTTACAGTTATTAGTAATCAGGTAGAGGTAGTTTTTATTTCAAAATTAAATTGTATTAAGCTTAGAAATTACAGAAAAGAAAAATAAAGTAATTTAATATTATTCAATGAAGAAATTAGACAGAATCTTCCATTGGAAGCTATCATGGAGTTTCGATACATGGTTAAATACGTGAAAGTGTTAAAGGATGAAAACATAGACCAGTCTGTGAGTAAGCACCTAATAATTTTTTCATCTGTGTGTAAAACTGAACATATAATTTAAATTCATTTTACTAACCCCCTCTCACTTATTATCACATAATTGTGTCATAAAGGACACAACATGAATAAAATTTCAGGGAGATTCAGGGATTTACATTCAAGCATAAGGGTTGTTGTTTTTTGCAGAAACTGCATTTTGTTATTTTCACTTGTATAGAGTTCTATAAGGAGATACTAACAATTTTAAAGAAATATTACTGCGGAGCGTAGTGGTGAACGCCTGTAATCCCAGCACTTGGGAGGCTGAGACAGGAGGATTGGTATGAGTTCGAGACCAGCCTGTGCTACAAAAGTGAGACCAAGGCCAGCCTGAACTGCATAGCGAGACCCTGCCTCAAAAAGAAAAAAAAAAAAAAAAAAAAAGAAAGAAAGAAAGAAATATTACTGAAAAATTCACAAACCTAACCTGCTCATTTTGCAAACATTATCTGGTAAGTTTTAATGAAATGACCAAAAACTTGAGGAGATGACTTTTATCCTGACTATATATAACCCTCAACATAATGCAAACAGATTTTTATGAAAAATAAATGTATTGTTTTCAAAGTACAGGGTCACACTCCCCCCTGCGCTTGGCGATGCTTCTCTAAGCCTTTCCTGCATGCATCTACATGCAGTACCCAGGAGGTCACAATTTTAGGTACAACACTTTGAACTTAGTAATTAGGATGCCACTGGTCCCAACTCTGTCCAGTACAGTCCTCACTATGACAGTAAATAAATATACGACTCTGAAAGTTAAATGCAAACCTGAGAAGGAATTCCCAATATATCACCACAGTCATTCTGATATTCATCTATTCTTCTCCCTATAGTGTGGCCTATAGTTTGAACCAGCAGTAAGAAGATGGCCAAGGATGGACATTGCAACGGTGCTGAGTCATGCAGGCCTCAGGATAAAGTACTCTTATGCTTTAGAAGACAGAGGGCCTGGCTGAGGAGATAGCTCCATGGCACAACTGCCTGCCTGGCAAGTGCAAGGTCATGAGTTCAAAACCCAGTCCCAAAAGAAAAAAAAAAAAAAAAAAAAAAAGACAGAGGGCCTGACCAGCCACGGCCAGTAGAAAGAACTATGTTCAAGTTCTGGACCTGGCATTTCTAGTGGGAGTACTGATAACATAAAGCATTTTATTTGGTAAAATCAGCATAAAACCTCCTAGGAAGCCTATTATGTGTGCAAAACATATGATAAAGTGCCTTACAGCAGTTAACACATAAAAAAGCGCTCAAGAACATTAAGATATTTTAAATGTCAATTTTAGTGGCAGAATTTAATAGGCAATTCAAAAAATGACCTAACATTTGGAAGAACTCAACTATTTCAGATTAAAAACTAAATGTGGATTAATCACAAAATATAAAAATAGGACACTCACATTAAGAAATGGATAATCAGACTTCACCAACTCCAGTTGCATTTCTCTCTAATTAACAAAATCAGAGAGGTGAGGCCGCACGCCCTGACCACTGCGCCCTGGGGGCAGCCACCATCTGGTCCTGTGTTCGCTGGTCCCTGAAGGTCAGGGCCGTGGGACAATTCCCGCCAGTGAGGTCTGAACACCGCCTGGGCAAAATGCTTTCATATCTTTACTTCTTGAACAAACTGCCATGGGGTCAGCGCTCATCAGCCCTTGATATTAATGTATTAGCATCAAGATACAAGGATTAATTTTATAAATAAGAAATTAAAGTGTTGAATTAAATGACACTCAGCGGTCACCACCTTTGGCAGGGCAGTCATAGCTCCCCCAGGCTCAGAGTACATAGTTCTTTCGATGAGCTTCTCAGCTTTGCATCACTGCAATCTGGGTCTGTATTTAGAAGCTGTCCTAGGGGTGAAATCATTAGTATAAATTGTGACATGTAGTATTTATGTATTTAGATGCCAGAAGGGCTGCCTCTATGCTACTTGAGCCCTCAGCCTCTATATATGTGTTCCTCCAAAGGAGCAGGAGCGCAGTTCGGGGGATGTGGCTCCACTAGAAGCCCCTGCACGTGCTTATGTGACAGTGTACTTGGCAGTGAAAGGCACAAGTAAGAAGGTCAGGACAGAATAAAGAGGGGTTCAGAGTTCACCAGAACAAGTAGTAGTGAGATTTGGTGCATGGTCACAGTTTACGCACACCTGCTACAGACGGATGGATGAGGCTCAGCGCAGAGTCAGTCTTGGAATGAGAAGAAAAATGATGACTCCAAGTTCAGCTGGGTGGGAGTGTAGGTCAGTGGCATAATGTGTGTGTGTGTGTGTGTGTGTGTGTGTGTGTGTGTGTGTGTATCAAGTGTGAGCAGCTGAATTCAAACTCAAGCAAAATCAGCAATAGCCAGCAAAACAGAAACAATAACATTTTTAAATACAGATAAAGGGAAAACATACAAAATACATCATAAGTTCCAGCATCTGCAGCTCATCACTGATGGGATATAGAATAATAGGAATAGATCAAAGTTCAAGGTGATATTTCAAGTAGATTTCCTCAGGTCGAGATCAGTTTAGAAAATGGAGGGCTGGGGTGATAGCTCTGTGGCACAAGTGACTGCCTCGCAAGTACAAGGTCATGAGTTTGAACCCCAGTCCCGCAAAAAAAAAAAAAAAAAGAAAATGGAAAAGTCCATACTATAGTCAAGAAAACTCAGTTTTCAGATGAAAAGAAGGACTCACAACTGGGACTAATGTAAACTTATGGAAATCAAATTCCTTACCCTTTTTTATCTGCTCAATGAGGATTTGTTATAATAAAATATTCTTGGATCTCTTTCTAAGCATTTTATACTTTTTAATAGCCCCCTCAGCACAAGTAAATCTTTATATTCCACTGCAAAGTGCTAAGCAGAGAAAATTGGGAATAATTATCAAGAGAAGCATTATCATTAATACTATGGTTTCTCACATATCATCATAGATATTTATGTGATAAAATACAAGAGCAATGTGTTTTTGCAAAGCTGAGAATGCCTTGTGTTTTTAAATATTCAGTTTACTATAACATGTTCTGGAAATGAACTTTGCTCTGCTCACTGAAAACTGATCAATTTAATCAGCTGAAATATACAACTAGAAGGAAGCAGATATCATGCCACTATATGATAATTAATAGATAGTACATATGGGCTCTTACCAAGTACTGTGCAGTGTACTCCATACAGTGTATAAACGAGCTCAACGAATCTCCCCAACTCAAAAATACTGTGCCATTACAATGTTCATAGCTCAGTCTTACATGAGAAAGGCTATATTTCTTAACCTCTTTAAGACTAAGACCAAATCAGTCAGGAAGATACAGTAGGTCCTGGTTTACAAACAAGTTTTCCATTCAGTTCTGGGAGAATGTTCCTAAGGCTGACTCTTGCATAATTCCAATAGCGAAACTTACGCATCTTCGACACAAATATTGCTTTACACTTCCAGGTAGAGCCCTCCACATTGCCGTAATGTTTCATCCTGCTTCTAGCCACTCCGGGCACTGCCTGAGCACTGTACTATTCTATACTTGCTCACGTGTAGTAAGCATGCAGTGGTATAACTGTGACAGTATCTAGCAGATGTGTGGGCTACTTCTGCGGTTCACTCATCTACAAATGTTCATAATGCGCACCTCCTGCCTATCCAAAAATTTGCAACTCAAACACTGGTGCATCCCAGACATTCTGTATTTCAATAAATATTCGGAAGCCAGTATTTTGCAGGTTATAATTTTGTTCCATAAAAATGTGCTGGAATGTCCACATGTCTTTGAATTCAAAGTTATGCAGATTTATGTTAAAAATTAAGCTCAACACAACCAGAAATAGGAAAGTCAAAAACATAATTACATTATTCTTTAATACTTTTTACACTTACAATCCATTTTGCTTAGTAATGACCTTTAAAACTTTAATTCTTTATTTTCTTGTTTCCGTATATTCTGATATATTAATACTTAAATTTAAGTAATTGCACTCTGAATGAATGTGACTACCATTAAATTTTAAGATTTCAGAAATATTTTAGTAATAATTTGATAGTGGTTGATATGCAAAAAAAAATCAAACCAGCTGGACAGCATTAAAGGACTGTGAGCTTCTGCATCTTTATAATGTCTTCTAAATACACAGAATGGGTTGTTTAGGCTAGTTACAGATCACTATTGAAAGAAATATGAAATAGGTTGAAAGTTAAAATTAAGGGCCAGCCTGCTAGATCAGTGGACTCAAACACCTGCTTAGGCACAGCTCAGAGGCCAGACTGGATCCCTGGCCTGCCGCGCGGGCCCTATCCCTGGGGCCCGCTGAGAGTGCAATTGAGACTGGGCATGGTGACACACTCCTGTAAATCCAGCATTTGGTATGCTTATAATGGGAGAATCACTAGGAGTCTGGTCTATGTAGAGAGATCCTGTAGACCCTGTAGACCCTGGCCTAAACTACAGAAAAAAAAAAAAATTAAAATTAAGTGGAATTGTTCATTTATTCATTCAAAAGTCTTTATTTCTGTATTTGTTCTAATTACAGAGTTGAGGATTCCACTCAAGCTTCCTTGCATGCTAGCACATTCTTCATCATTAAGTTACACGCCAAGGCCCCAAGTTTTTAAGAACCAAGTTAAACAAGAGAAACACCGAATCCTGAGTGTCTTAGCAAAAAATGAGCAGACATTTTTGTCTGTGGTCCCTGAATTAAAGACAACAGTATGGTTAACCCAGGTAATGAAATCCCTGGCTTTCTGGGCTAAATATAGGGAAGTTCACAAGGTCAGTTTCCCAGCAGCTTCAGGGTAGAGGATCATTGAGAACCCTGGCACAGGATGGAACTAGAGTTCTTGGCAGTGGTGACTGGGTGCTCATGTGAGAGTGTTACTCTCTAAGCTATGAGCAGCAGCAAAGCGTTGGGCACTTGAGTTCATTATGAAATGGGGTCTTAACCTCCCCCTTCTTCTAAGTGAACCTATTTATCTTGCCTCTGGTGGAATTAGAGTGTAGAGATGACTTCTGCCGGGCAGAAAGTGGTTGGAACTTGGAAAGTGGTTTGGAACATTACTGCTTCATAATGTTAGGAAAGGGTAAAAATCATGACTGTAACAAAAGCAGAGAGATGGCAATGGGATTAGGAAATAGACCACTGTTTCTTGGACGATGATTATTGTCTGAATATACTCATTAGTTCCCTTCTTACCTTAATACAGAAAAAGCCATACAGTGTAAAGTTAGAATAATAATAGGGGCATGGAACTGAGGGCAGGGAGAAGTTTTCAGCAGCCATTGTAGTTATTGGCATGAGGCACCTATTTCTGAATAGTTTCAGAAAACAGTTTGGAGTGCTTGGAGATAGCTCAGTAGAATAAGCGCTTGCCTGGCAAGTACAAGGGCCTGAGTTCAATCCCTGGTACTGCAAAAAAAAAAAAAAAAAAAAAAAAAAAAAAAAAAAAAAAAAAAAAAAAAAAAAAAAAAAAGAAAAAAAAAAACAAAAAA
>PVJA010011029.1:8381-55895 GCA_004027025.1 Myocastor coypus | reverse complement strand
AAAAAAAAAAAAAAAAAAAAAAAAAAAAAAAGACAAAAAAAAAAAAAATTAAAATTAAATCATGAGGCCAACTAAAAGGCCAGAATGTTGTATATTATATGCATGAATCTGTGATCAATTCAGAGTACTCACATAGTATTTGAACAGGTTAGTATACATAAAATTATCAACTAAGAAGTAGTTTCATGATAGTTAAAGCATTTCTAAGAATAAAACATAACAAAGACTGGAATGGCAAATATATGACCAGAACTTCTAACAGTTTGGCGGTAGGATATCACCCAAAGTTCTAGTATGTCATGGAAACGGACAGTGTCCATGATGCTTACTGGTGGCCAGGTATCACTTGTGGGACTGAGCTACTGCTACTTCCTTGATGTCCACCCTGTAGATCCAGACAGAATCATGACCCATAGGGTGCAGGGGGAGTCCATTTGTAGAATATGCTGATAGAAATATTTTGCTGCTGTATACAAAACAATAAATAGTTGAAAGACGGCTGTTGTATACCTTTTTTTTCTCCTGTGTTCAATTGTTTGGATTTGGTGGGTTCTTTCTGTTCTCAATCATGGAATTGTGGTCATTTTGATCCCTGTCTAGAATATCTTTGTGTAGTGTTGGCTTTTTTTGGGGGGGGGGAACCAGGGATTGAACTCAGGCTCTTCCATCTACCAGGCAAGCGCTTATTTTACTGAGCTATCTTCCCAGCCCCTGTGTAGGGCTTTGTCATCATGAAATTCATTAGTTGTTCTTTGTCATGGAAGTATTTCACTTCTGGAGGGAGAAATTTATCTGAGTGAAGGCCCTGAGTTCGAATCCCTATGAGTAGGGTTACACAAGTAAAAAAAGCAAGTCTTCCAAATTCGGTGTAAACAGAAGGAAGGAAATAATACAAAGTAGAAATCCATAAAGTAAAAGCAGAGGAAATGAGGGCCATGGAGATAGCTCAATAGAATAAGCGCCTGTCTGGCAAGCTCAGGGTCCTGAGTTCAATTCCCACTACTGCAAAAAAAAAACAAAAAACCCAGTAGTAAGAAAATGAAATTTGTGTATACAATTTTGTATATGCTTATATTTCTAAGTGTCTGTGTAAAAGTGTATAACTGCTTTTATCATATTCTATTGGGATTTATTAGAATACAAATGATGGAAAATACTGATTCCAAGTTTAGTGTAAGATGTTTGATATTCAGAAAGACAGTGATGTTAAGCTCAAGTACCCTATGTTATAGAGTAATAGTATCACGAAGCTTCTCTTCCCAAGGGTTAAGAATATAAGTCTACAGAACAAAAATTAGAGAAAAAGAAGGGCTACAAGGATTGTCAATATTTTGGCCCTAGCCCTTCAAGGTCAGTGAGGTCTCAGAACATAAGAGAACTTGTGCTGTAACATCCTGTAACTCAGTGGTGTCCCAAATTTTCTGTTGAAGGAGATTAAGGGACCACAGAGGAAAGGGATTGAAGGTATATAGTGTGCCTAGATAGAAAATCTTATCTCAGGCTTTCGTAGAAAGCAAACTGGTCAAGCAATGGCCGTGACTCATTAAGATGGCTGACACTTACAGCAGTTCTACAAAGCACTGTACATGGTTTCAAAGTAAATCTGAGGGGATTTAACTGACCTTGAGAGATACAAATGTTACATGTTTTGTTAAACAGGTCTTGCTTTAACTTGCCCTTAGCTACCTAACAGAGAAGTTTAACCATGAGGCATAACACATAAAGCTAGATTAGTATGCTGAGCTGTAAAAGGCTTAAATCAATAGCTTCCAACATTGCCATTACTGCCAATAATCCATTGCGATTATGTAATACTGGACTATGTATATAACTACATTCTCTTTGTTCAACAAGAAGAAATTTTTTGTACCAATAATGATTAGAAAAATTATCATGTCTATATCCTGTGGTCTGTAATAACTACTATGAGGACAACAAAATGCATTGTATCAATTATTGGGAATATACTACTAACATGTTTTTGAAAATGTCACATTGTTGTTCCCTATTAAATGAAAAAAGTTTTTAAAATACAAATACAAGAAGAGAAAATAAGTGCCTATTTCTTTTGAATTTAAGAGTAGACAGGTTCGATAAAAAAAGAAAATAAAATTCGGCTGTTTTAGCAGAGAGATAATTTCTTTTTTCTTTTTTTTTATGTATTTAGGACAGGGGCTACAGGGCCTACAGTTTCTCACTATGTATGTAGATTGGACTTGTAGTGATCCTTCTGTTTTCAGTCTCCTAAAGTGCTGGAATTACAGGCATGCACCACCACGTCCAGTCTCAATCACCATCTCAGTGTACGCTATGGGGTACACTCTGCCCTTATGCTTGGTCAAAGCAGGTGCTTTAGTTTGCTGAGCCATCAGGCCAGCCTGAGAGTTAATTTCCAGGGCTGGCCGGAAAGTTCAGTGGATTAAAGCACCTCCAAGTAGGCACAGGGGCCGGGGTTTGATCCTCCAGGCCTGCTGTGCCAGCCTGGCCCCCAGGGCATACTGATATGGCAATTGAGCCTGGGCATTAAGGTACGAGTTTACTATGGAGTTTTCAGATTTTAAAAGAGTGAGGAGGGGCTGGGCTCCATGACACAAGTACCTGTTTGGCAAGTGCAAGGCCATGTGTTTGAAACCTGGTCCTGCCCCCCCCCAAAAAATGAGGAAATACATTATGAATGTTATGCCTATAAATTAAAATCTTAGATGAAACGGGAAGATTTGAACTATAAGAGGCAGATATGATGGTGCACAGCAGTAATCTCACAGCACTCGGGAAACTGAGACATGAGGTTTGCCATGAATTGAAGTTCAGGGATGGGGAGATAGCTCAGTAGAATAAGCACTTGCATGGGAAGTGCAAGGTCCTGAGCTTAATCCTCAGTATTGAAAAAAATAAATTAAAGTTCAGCCTTCACTACATAGTGAGTTCAAGGCTAACCTGAACTGAATAATGAGATCCTGGATCAAAGAAAGAAAGGAAGAAAGAAAGACTATATCAATTGATTGAAAAACTCAATATTGTTTAAATATAAATTCCATACCAGCCAGGTGTGGTGGTGCACGCCTGTAATCCCAGAACTCGGGAGGCTGAGGCAGGAGGATTGGTGCAAGTTTGAGACCAGCCTGGGCTACAAAAGTGAGCTCAAGGCCAGCCTGAACTGCATAGCAAGACCCTGTCTCAAAAAGACAAAAAAAAAAAATAATAATTTCCATACCAACTGATCTGTATGTTCAACACATTACCCCATCAAATCCAATTAGATTTTTTTTTTGGTAGGAACCCATGAGCTAATTCTGAAATTCATGTGGAAATACAAACCTAGAATAATAAAAGTAAGCATTAAAATTGAACAGTTTCAGAAAGCTAATATAACTTCATTTTAAGACATTATAAACCTATAATAATCAAAAAATGTGACATTGATATGAAGATCAATTAATCAATGGAACAAGGTATAAATTCAGAAATAGATCACATATATAGGACAACTTATCTTTATGAAGTGCAAATGTACTTCAGCAAGAAAAAGATCATCTCTTCCGTAAATTGTACTGGAGCAGTTTAATGCTCCATTTGTTAAAAAACAATTTGTATACATACACCACAACATATACAAAAAGTAACTCCAAATGTGTCTTATACCAGGCCCGGCAGGATGGCTCAGTGGTCTGAAGCACCTCGTTAGGAAAGCTTGGGTGGCTGCAGGGAGTGCGGTTAGATCCCCAGCACCACATGCTGTGCCAGCCCTGCCCTGAAGGCAGGCTGAGCCAGCCACAAAAATAAACAAACAAACAAATGTGTCTCATACCCAATCTGATACTGCACTATAATATTATCAGATAAACTCTAAAGAAAAATCCTTTCTTTCTTTCTTTCCTTCTTTCTTTCTTTCTTTCTTTCTTTCTTTCTTTCTTTCTTTCTTTCTTTCTTTCTTTCTTTCTTTCTTTCTTTTGTGGTACCAGGGATTGAACTCAGGACCTTGCACTGCCAAGCAGTTGCTTATGTCACTGAACTATATCCCTGGCCCAAAAAATCTCTTTTTGAATGTAAGTTAGACAAGGTTTTCTTAGAACAAAAGCACATTTGTGAAGGAACAGAAATATCACTAAAATCTAACATGTCTCTGTTCTTCAAAAAACACTCATAAAAAGAGAATATAAATGAAAATAATTGCAAAACCTTAGTTCACATAGGATTTGTATATGTACTTTTTAAAGAAGTCCTACCATCCGGGTGTGGTGGCTCATGCCTATAATCCCAGCACTATGGAGGCTGAGGCAGCAGGAGGATCAGTGTACATTTGAAACCAGCCTGGGCTTCAAAAGTGAGCTCAAGGCCAGCTTGAACTGCATAGTGAGACCCTGTATCAAAAAAACGAAAAAAAAAAAAAAAAAAACAGAATGACTAAGACTAAAAGCTGATGCATTAGTCACGTTTTCATGGCTGCACAGAATATCCACTATTCACGCCTTGAAGGAGGAAAGACTTATTTGGCTCACAATATCAAGAGGTTCAATCCATTGGCAACATGGCTCCAAGGCAGGACTATCCTGGAAGCAAGGCTCAAGGGAGGAAGGCTCCTCTGCTATAATAGCAGGGAAACAGGGCAGAACAACATTAGAGACCAAGAGGCTTTTTGACCAATTGAAACCCATCTCGTGTTTATTACCAGTCCTCTAGGCAGCTCCCCAAATGATCGAGTGAACAGGTTTTGGCCATCACAACTGATTACGCCAAAAGCTGGCTGGGGTATGGAAGAAATCAAACTCCAATGGGAATACGAAACAGCAAAACTTTTTGGGAAAGCAACTGGCAATTTCTTCAAAAGTTTATTATACATATACTACTGTATGGCTCAGCTGTTGTCTTCCTAGGTACTTACGTGAGCATTATAAAAATGTGTCCAGGGGCCTGGCAGGATGGCTCAGTGGTATAAAGCACCTGCAGACAGCTTCAGGGACCGCGGATCAATCCCTGGCACCACATGCTGCGCCAGCGCTGCCCTCAGGGCAGGCTGAGCCGGCCATAAAAATAAATAAACAAAAAATAAAAACGTGTCCATTCAAAGTCTTCTATGTAAATGTACATGATCGTTTTATTTGTAATACTTAACAACTGAAAAATCTCAAATGTCCAGTCACATGAATTCCAGAACATTCATACAATGTAATCCTATTCAGGCATAAAAATCCAAACTTTTGTTATATGTAACAACATGGATGAATCTCAGAATAATTATCATAAGTAAAAGGAGCCAGACAAATGCCTAGATGTTGTATGAAGGGTTTTTTTGTTTTGTTTTGTTTTGTTTGTGGGTTTTTTGGCGGGACTATTGTATGATTTTTGAATTATGTAGAAGTTCTATAAAATGCAAATTCAGGGGCCCGGTAGGATGGCACAGTGGTCTAAAGCGCCTGTTTAGGAAAGCTTGGGCGGCTGCAGGGACCGCGGTTTGATGGCCAGCACCACATGCTGCACCAACCCTGACCTCAGGGCAGGCTGAGCCGGCCATAAAAATAAATAAACAAAAGTTCTGAAACAAGAAAACAAAATGAAAAAAAAATTTAAAAATGCAAACTCACCTATAATGATACAAAACAGGCCAGATGTTTTGTGGCTCAGAGTGGGTAGGAGGCAAAATCTACAAAGGAGGACTTTGAGGTGATAGCTATGTTGACTGTCATGATTATGGTGACAGTTTAAAGGGATCATATCTGTGGTAAAAATTCATAGATGATACACTTTTTACATTGGAAAATTAAAGTTACATAGATTTATGATGTACCACATGATGTTTGGAAATATATGTGTGACTAAATCTAATTCACATATGCATTACTTCACATATTTTGCACTTGTTTTTTGAGGGGTGGTCTTACTGAGTGAATTTTTTTTGGTGAGACCAGGGTGCAGGTACTTGTGCCACAGAGCTATCTCCTTGGCCCCCAGCAAGGGTCTTGCTGAGACAGGGTCTTGCTGTGCAGTCCAGGTTGGCCTTGATCTCACTTTGTATCCCAAATTAGTCTCAAATGCACAATGATTCTCCTACCTCAGCCTCCTGCACCGACATGCCTGGCCACCCTACTTAGCACTTTTTTTTATGGCCAGCTCAGCCTGCCCTGGGCATAGGACTGGGGCAGCATGTGGTGCCAGGGATCAAACCACAGTCCCTGGGGTTGCCTAAGCTTGCCTAAGCAGGCACTTTAGACCACTAAGCCATCTTACCGGCCCCGTACCTAGCGGGGGCGGTCGGTGGGGCCCGGTGAGCGCCGCCAGCACATATAAAAGTCCATGGGCGGGGCCCGGCAGGATGGCTCAGTGGTCTAAAGCGCCTGCTTGGGAAAGGCTTGGGCGGCTTCAGGTACCGCGGTTCGATCCCCAGCACCACATGCTGCGCCAGCCCTGCCCTCGGAGCAGGCTGAACCGGCCATAAAAAAAAATGAGTGAATAAACAAACAAAGGTTCTGAAACAAGAAAAAATAAATAAATTAATTAATTAAAAAAAAAAAAAAAACGGGGCCTAGCACTTTCTTGAGGCAAGAACACAAAATCTACTTTCTTACTAAGTTTCAAGAATACAGATTGAGCATCAAGATGATAGAGTGGCAATCAGCAGAGAAAGGTCCTCTCTGAGAATCACCATCCAGGTGCTGGAATATAGCAACACAAGGAGGAAAAGGAGAGTAGTGGGTCCCCTGGACCTGGGAAGAATCTGAAGCAGGAAGTAAAGCCCACAGAGTGAATACAGAAATTTCAACAAAGAAGGAAGTAGCTGGCAGCACTTTCCCTCTGATATGGGACTCACTGCCCAAGAGGAGCAGTTGAAACCCTGCAGATGCACAGTGATTACCGGTGCCTCGTGAGGCCTCCAGGGAGAGATGCAGCAGTGGAGGGGAGCCGTGGACATGAAGGACTGCGCTAGCTGGCAGTGAGAGCTGAGAGTTCAGTAGTCCCATGTGAGAGTGGCTAGCAAAGAGGCATCTTGGAGAGCAACTGACTGAACTCAGACCTCACAGCACCTGTAGGCTGACCTAGTGGCTCCTAGCTGGGCTGAGGTCTGAGGAAGATATGCTGCAGGCCAAAAGAGTCTTGTCCCATCCAGAAGGTCACAGGCTTTCTAAGATTATCCACCACTCTTACAAAAAAATTACTGTGGGCTTGCAGGGATAAATCACAACAGACTTGGACTCCATCACCACACTCTGTCTACTAGCGGTGACAGCAGGGACATATCTGGAAGTGGTCATTTTCCCCTTTCTTTCTGTATTTCTTTCTCTCTTTCTTTTTTTGGGGGGGAGTCTCTTGTTTGTTCTTTTTTTTTTTTTTGTCTTTTTGAGACAGGGTCTCGCTATGCAGCTGAGGCTGGCCTTGAGCTCACTGTTGTAGCCCAGGCTGGTCTCGAACTTGCACCAATCCTCCTGCCTCAGCCTCCCGAGTGCTGGGATTACAGGCGTGAGCCACCATGCCCGGCTATTGTTTGTTCTTGTTATTGTCACTGCAGTGTTATTTTTCAGTTTTGTGTTTTTCTCATTTTTTATTTTGTGCTTATATGAATGGGAGTATGATTTCTAGCCTCTTTGTGGCTGTTGTTCTGTGCTGTTTTTTCTTTTTAAATTTTTTTTTTCTTGTTTCAGAACCTTTATTTGTTTACTCACTCATTTTTATGGCTGGCTCAGCCCGCCCTGAGGGCAGGACTGGCGCAGCATGTGGTGCTGGGGATCGAACCGCGGTCCCTGAAGCTGCCCAAGCTTTCCCAAGCAGGTGCTTTAGACCACTGAGCCATCCTACTGGGCCCTGTTTTTTCTTTTTAATTTTTCTTCTCTCTTTCCCTCCAGACTTCTGCGTCAGTTTTCCCTTTGTCTTCCAGCCTTACTCCTCATCTTTTCCTCTTCCACTTTTCTATTTTCTCCCTAATCCATTTTGAATTTTAATGCCTTAGAGCAAACTTGACATTAAGAACATGTATGTTGCATATAATTTTCATGGTTTGTTAAAGATTTTGATATATAACCATAAATCTATTTCATATGGTTAAATGCAGAAAATTAAAATTTATTTCACTTTGTTATTTTCTGGGCTGTATTTGATTCCGTTGTTATTGCTGATGGTAAAAGTATACAGAAAAATGACACAGTTATTCTAAACAACAGTTGTTCCTGGTATTTTAAGACCTAAGATTAATTAAGGGTCACAGACAATACTGTAGCACAGTGGGAAAGAACGAGAAGCTGGGATCTTTGGCAAAGACAGCAACTTCTCATCCTCAACAAACTGAAGAGACAGGATCTTACAACAGACTTAAGATGTAAAGATGACTTACACCTAGAAAATGTCTTAGTGACATAGTCATTTCCCAAGGGTCCTAAATACTAGCAATAAAGCAATCCATTAAAAGCAATTTACAAACATCAACCCAGGAATTAAGTTAAAAAAGAAAAAGAAAATGAAAAGACACTTAAACAAGATGCAACTCCAGACATTCTGTTCACTAAAGGCAAACTCAGGGGGCAATGATGTAGGCCAATCCAAAGGCCACCCATCTGGTCTCTCTGAAGCAGTAACAACAAAGCAACTGAATGAGGCTCTAGAAAAATCAAATGAGAACCAGTGATATAGCATAGGGGCATAGCTGCCTGCCTGGCAAGCACAAGGTCCCGGATTTGATCCCTAACAGTGTGAAAAAAAAAACCCTCAGATAACTGCAAACATGGCATCCACAATGAAATCGATACAAAATGACTCTAGAGCAGATACAGATAAAAAGTATAGGAGCTTAAGAAAGTTATGGAAGCCATAAATTCTCAGCATAGGAAAGAAATAGAATCCATAAGGCAGATTCAAGTAGAAATCCAGGAGAATAAAAATTCCAATGAAAGTATCCACAGATTACTTCAATGTGAAGACAGGATCTCAAATATAGAAGGCAGGCTTTGGTTAGTGATTATGAAAAGAAAGATTTCTTTAAAATTGCATGAGACCATGAGAAATCAATACAGAAGCTACTAAATGAGGCAAAGAAGAATAAGTAAAGTTTCATTAAAGTCAGTGAAAAAGCAGGAGAGAGCACAAATTATATTTAAAAAATTGTATTCTAGATGTCATGCTAGAATTCTTCCCTGGTAGAGAAAAAGAATTGAACATACAAGTAAGACAGGCATATAGGATTCCAATTAGCCATGATTGAGAAAAAGTTGCAGCTATGTATCATCGTTAACATTATGGAAAATCAATTTAAGAATAGAATCATAGGGGCCCAGCATGATGGCTCAGTGGTCTGGAGCGCCTGCTTGGGAAAGCTTGGGCGGCTTCAGGGACTGCGGTTCGATCCCCGGCACCACATGCTGCACCAGCCCTTCCATCGGGGTGGGCTGAGCCAGCCATAAAAATGAGTGAATAAACGAAATAAAGGTTCTGAAACAAGAAAAAAAACAAAACAAACAAACAAAAAAGAACAGAATCATAAAAGCTGTTAGGGAAGGACAGAAATAAATAATCTATAAAGGAAAGCTCATCAGAGTTACAGCTGACTTCTCAGCACAAACCCTCAAATCAAGGAGAGTTTGGAGTGAAAAGTTTCAAGTTCTGATGGAAAAGAATCTTCAATCCAGATTAACGTACCCTGCAAAACTAGCTTTGAAAGCTGGTGGTGTAATATGTTGCTTGTCCAAAATAGGCCAGCCATTAGCTCGTAGAACATTCTTAAAAATATGCAAAAGAATTGGAATTACCCCATGCCTATTATCAGACCATTGTGCAATAAAATATGAAATCCTTGCAAAAGAAACCACAAGAACTTCATAAACACATGGAAATGAAATAGCACCCTCGTGAATAGCCAATGTGTCACAGATAAAATTAATGAAGAAATTAGCTTATGCAATTAAATGATAATGATAATGCAACATACTAGAACTTATGGGGCACAATGAAAGCCAAGACTAATTCACTGATGAATTATGTAAAAAATTTAGAGAGATCTGGAACCACTTTTTCTCAAATTCTTTAATGAAATTGAAAGAGGAGCCATATTCCCAAATTTGTTACTAGAATCATGCATTGTCTAGATAACAAACCAGAGAAACCCAGCTAAGAAAGAAAATTACAGGTCAATCACCCTAATGATCATAGATGTGAAAATTTTCAATAAGATACTGGAAAACAGCATGCAGCAAATCATCAAGACGATTATATAGGGGCAGAGAGACAGCTCAGGAGACTAAGTGCCTGCTTTGGCAAGCACAGTAGCCAGGATTCAAGTAGAGGTCCCATTTTGGCCTCAGCCCCAGAGTGCAATGAGCCAGTGACTAAGTCTGGGCATAGCAGTGCACACCTGTAAGCCCAGTCCTGGGGAGGCTAAAAATAGGAGGATCACTACAAGTCTGAGCTGCATAGTAAGACCCTGTACCAAATACATAAATTGAAAAAAATTATACACTATGACCAAGTGGATTTATCCCAGGGTGCAGGCATGGTTCAACATATGTAAATCAATAAAAGTAATAAACTATATTAACAGAGCCAAGGATAAAAACCATATGATCATCTCAATTGATTTAGAAAAACCTTTTGACAAAGTCCTGTACCCATTCATGGTAAAAACTCTACAGAAAATTAGAAGAGGTAGTCATTATCTCCTGATAAAAGTGATCAATTAGAAACCAACAACTAACATTATACTAAATGAACAAGAACAGAAAACTTTCTCTTTAAAATTAGGAAGGGGCCTGGCAGGATGGCTCAGTGGTCTAAAGTGCCTGCTTAGGAAAGCTTGGGCGACTTCAGGGACCGCGGTTCGATCCCTGGCACCACATGCTGTGCCAGCCCTGCCCTCAGGGCAGGCTGAACCGACCACAAAAATAAATAAATAAACAAACAAACAAAAGTTCTGAAACAAGAAAAAAAAATAAGAATATTCTTGAAAAAAAATAAAATTAGGAAAAAGGCAAGGTATCCATTATCTCCACTCTTTATCATTCAACATATTCCTGGAAACTGACCAAAGCATTTAGACAAGAGAAAGAAATAAAAACAGTAATGATATGAGAGGAAGAAGTTAAAGTATCATTATTTGTAGATGATATGATACTTCACATAAGACTCCCAAGACTCCACTGGAACTATTAGATTTTATTTTTTTTTAAATTTTATTTATTTATTTATTTTCTTGTTTCAGAACCTTTGTTTGTTTATTCACTCATTTTTGTATAGCCGGCTCAGCCCGCGCTGAGGGCAGGGCTTGCGCAGCATGTGGTGCCAGGGATCGAACTGCAGTCCCTGAAGCCGCCCAAGCTTTCCCAAGCAGGGGCTTTAGACCACTGAGCCATCCTGCCGGGCCCCTAGATTTTAAAAATAACAATAAAATCTGCTAGGTTTGGGGTTGGACAGATAACTCTATGGCACAAGCACCTATCTGGCAAGTTCAAGGTCATTAGTTCGAACTTCAGTCCCGCAAAAAAAAAAAAAAAAAAAAAAAACCTGCTAGGTTTCACAAACAAATTCAGTGGCATAGTTGTATATAGTAAAATCTCAATAATGTATTTCTTTCCTGTACACAAATAACAAACTCTCTGAGAGAAAAATTAGGGAAACAATACCTTTCACATTAGCATTCAAAGAAATGACTTGTCTAGGATTACATCTAACCAAGGATGTAAAATACCTCTACATTGATAAACATAGTAGTCTGGAAAAGGAGATTAAAGCAGGTATCAGACAATGGAAAGATATCCCTTGCTCTTGGACAGGAAGGAACAACACAGTGAAAATGGCCATACTGCCGGGCGTGGTGGCGCACGCCTGTAATCCTAGCACTCGGGAGGCTGAGGCAGGAGGATTGGTGCGAGTTCGAGACCAGCCTGGGCTACAAAAGTGAGCTCAGGACCAGCCTCAACTGCATAGCAAGACCCTGTCTCAAAAAGACAAAAAAAAAAAAAAAATGGCCATACTTCCTAAACTGTTATGCAGATTTATATGCAATCTTAATCAAAATTACAAAAGCAGATCCCACAGAATTAGAGAAAAAAACTTAAAAATTCATTTGAAAACAAAAGAGACTTAGACTAATAGCAAAGGCAATTCTGGGCCAGAAAGGAAATGCTGTGGACATCATAATTCCTTCACTGAAATTATACTATAAGGCTACACTGATTTAAAAAAAATACAGTGTGAAGGGGGCTGGGGTGATAGCTTAATAGAATAAGTGCTTACCTGGCAAGCGCAAGGGCCTGAGTTCAATCCTCAGTTCTGGAAAAAATACTGTGAAAACTGGCAAAAACAGACCCAAAAATCAATGGAACTGACTAGAAGGTGCAGATATTTTTAGACCTATCTAAAATGAAACATAGATTTTTAATTTTTTTTGGGGGGGGTGTGCAGAGTCTCACTACACAGCTCTAATTCATAGTGATCTGTCTGTTTCCGGTCTCCCAAGTGCTAGGATTACAGGCGCTCGTCACCATGCCCAGTCTCAATTGCCCTCCCAGGATGCCTGAGAGTGGGGCTGGGATGGCATGTGGAGCTAGGGGTCGAACCTTGGCCCCTGTGCTTCCCTAAGCAAGCACTTAGTCTGCTGAGCTATACCGCCAGCCCTAAAACATTGATTTTGAAGGATTACAAAATTAATATTTTTAACATAAATATCCTTTTCCAAACTCACCTTTTCTTTATTTTAGAGACAGATATGAGTTTTTTCAAAAGTGAAATTATTGGATACAGCAGAAAAGAAGTCTTCCACCATAATTTTGCTCCCTCCTGATAGTTTCTTTTAAACTCATCCCTACATTTCTACAATATACAAGTAGGGAAATAAATTTTTTTTTAGTTTTGTTTATGTAGACACCAGTGGGACCATACTAATGACAGAGTCCAATACAAATAGGTCTTCTTTATTCTTTTTTGTTTGTTTGTTTATTCTTTTTTTTTATGGTTGCATGGTACTCCTTTGACTGATGTACCTTCAGCTATTTAAGTTCTTCCACATTCAGGGCCAACTGAGATAATTGCAGCTGTGTGCTATTTCAGCATTACAATGAAGTTTCCTGATGTCTGCTGTTCTCGTGGGTATGTATTTGTAGGAAGTCATTTCAGAAATGACTTTGAAAAAGTAATGAAATAAAGGATAGGTGGGTAACAAAAAGTAGTCAAGTGAGTGAACCTTAGCCTGGAGTAGGTTGCAGGGACTTGGAGAGGGCTCATCCATTACCCCACACCTTACCACCATGGGAAAGTAGATGGGGTGATTCTAAGGTGTATTACTTAACTGTGAGGGAAGCTGAATATTTTAAGACGACTTACTGGTTATTGGATATTTATATTTCTTTCAAGAAACACTTCCCTAAAGTGAACTGAAAATAAATGGCCCTTATGGTAAATGCAGTATGCTTTTTAGTGACTAGCAGCTTGAAAAAAAATGAAACTTCTATTGCTCATGTAAGTGCTAAGTTGTGTAAAGACAAGAACAATAGAAATACAGTTTTCTGTCATTTGAAAAAATAGGCCAATGATCTGTAATGTGCCATGAGCAGTAAAACATATGGTGGGAATTAAGATTTTCAGAAGGATAGAAAGGATGGCTTGTTTCTTTCACAGGCTAAAAGGTTATGACCCACCATGCACCACGTGACCCGTCAGGACCTACTGACCTACCAATTATCCTGTGGAATATAGAGCTCACTAACTCTTCCTAACTTTTGCCCAAATCTGCAGCTCCTGCTGTGTTCCACGTCTCTGTTAAAGGCATCACATCTACCTAGTGGGCCAAGCTAGAAATCTGGGGGTTGGGTCATCACATTTCAGCTGCTGTCCCATGAAGCTGAGCCCCCACGTCCAGCCCTCAGCCTTTTCACTGAGGCTTTATGCAAAGGAAACTAGGTAACAGGTTTTCAAGTGCCCAGCACAGTGTCAGGCCAGCAGTGGTCAGAAAAAGGGATTTTATTCTTTCACCTTTTCAAGCTTTTGTTCCATCTCCAGCAAGAACAACGCACCCAAACAACAAGAGCAACACATTGTTCAAAAGCAGTGCCCTGTTTATCAGTGATGTGCAGCTTTCCACACCACCTACCTCAGACTTCTGCCCTACTTGTTAAACTGTATACCTGGAAGAATTGGTGTACAGGATACTCACCATTCACTAGGCAGGAAGAATGGAGTTGTCCATGTGGAACATATTAATTGAAAAATACCCTAATCTTTTTTTACTTTATAAACAGAAAGGATGCTAATGATTTCTTCTCTTCTTGCACATCAGCATTGTTATTTTATTTTTTTTTAGCATTGTTATTTTAAACTTCAGTTTGGAAGCAAAGTTTGGTGGAATGCTCTCAGAATGATTTCGGAGGGGAGGTGGTAAAAAGGCAAAGCAGAATGTCTAAATGGCAGAGGGAAGTAAAATAAAAATCTACAGTCTCCACCTCCTTGACCTAGTTGTAGGTTATCAGTATCTCCTTTACCACAAAACATATTTCTGGCCTTTGTCTTCCACCACCTTCCATAGGTGAGTACGCAGAGATGACACATTTACTTTAATATGTCTATTATCCTCAGCAAAATGTGATTAAGAACAGAAATGGACTTCTTCTAAAATAATATTATGCAAACTAAAAGCAAAACTATTATGAGGTTTAGATTATCTGCTGTTTTGGATTATCTCTGCCACTGCTGCTAGAGGGTCAAATTTCCTCTGAAGCTTAGTAGCCCTTGAAAACATGTGTTTAGTTATAAACATAAGTCCCTCTGGGGAATCTGCAAATGGGAATGTTTCTCTCCTTTGTCAGTGAGAAATACATGTATTTCCTTTGACACAAAAGAGTGCCCAAATGCTTTCCAATTTGCAGATAATTTCAAAATGTGCTCTAACCCTTAAACTTTTAGCAGGTAGTACAACTTTTCTACCATCTATTCAGCACTGAGCATGAGTCAGTTTAAGAATCGCAGTCCTGGGGGGCCTGGCGGGATGGCTCAGTGGTCTAAAGCGCCTGCTTGGGAAAGCTTGGGCGGCTTCAGGGACCGAGGTTCCGTCCCCGGCACCACATGCTACGCCACCCCTGCCCTTGGGGTGGGCTGAGCCAGCCATAAAAATGAGTGAATAAACAAACAAAGGTTCTGAAACAAGAAAAAAATAAATAAATAAAATTAAATAAAAGAAAAAAAAGTGTTAAAAAAAAAAAAAAAAAAGAATCGCAGTCCTTAATTACTGGCCTGAGCTATTATATTTTGCAATGCTCATCAACTGAAAGTATTTTCTTACATTACAAAAGCACTTAATGCCTGTCTTTCTTCCACCAGTCTCTTGCTGTACCCAGCGCCTTATCCAAGGGTACACACTTTTCTCAGTTTTTAAAGAACACTTTCAGAAATAGCTTATACAATTGCATGTGTATATGTGTATATTTAGCCCTTTTATAAAATTGAGAATTATTTTTCATATTGCTCTACAGTATTTTTTACTTGCTATATGTTTGAGAGTATTACAAGTCAGGAGGAAGATGATAACTATATGTCTTTACTTTTGATGCATTTTTTTTCCAGAACTGGGGCTTGAATTCAGGCCGTTGTGCTTGCCAGGCAAGCACTTATTCTACTGAGCTATCTCCCCAGCCCTCCTATATCTTTTTTTTGTGGGGCCAGGGTTCAAACTCACAACCTCGCACTTGCCCAGCAGGCACTTGTGCCTCGGAGCTCTCTCCCCAGCCCCTATATCTTTATCTTTAGTAATATCACAGTATTCTATGGTGTGCCTGTATGTGAGCATATTTGGCCAAACCTTATTATGCAAATATAGGGGATTTTTCTAGGTTTCTTTCCTATTACAAAAAATATTTCCAACACTTTCCCTTCCCCTCCTTATAGTAGAAAATATAAAACATAAAGATAATACAGTAACTTTTCCAATTTAATAATAACCAACTAAAAATGAGGAACAATCAATGAACTAATTCATGGGCACAGTTGTGTTACTCTCTCTGTCAGGTTATCTGGAGGGAAATTTCTCCCACTGATATTTTATTAATATGTATCTGTGAAAGCTAAGAAATTTTACAATCGCATACAAAATTGCCGTATTTAAAAAATTAAAAATAATTTTGGTAGATCAGTAACATCCTGTCAGAATTCTTGTTTGATTCAGGGTCCTGAGTTCAATCCATGATTACAACCACCCCCCTGGCAAAAAAAGAATTCTTGTTTGTTTGCCTACTGGGCCATCATTCAGATCTGATTTGTGTAAATCAAATTCCAAGCAAGGTCCACACAATGCATTTAGCTTAACTTGCCTCTTGGGTCTGCTTTATTTTGTAAGTTCCTCCTTTGCTTTTTTCCTGGCAATCTTGCTGACAAAAAGTTGCATCATTTGTCCTAGGTTTCCATATTCTGAGTACTGCTGAGCTGAACTGTATGGTGTTTGATGTGTTCTTCCCTGTGGGTCATGCAAGCTAGTGTTTCAATTAAGAGACTTTCTCAAATCCAGTTTTTGCCAGAATACTGCCTGGATCATATTGTGTACTCCCTTCAGGAGATGATAGGCATTATTGTGCATAGGTGGGAGTGTGGCTGCAAAAGCTGTTCCTCTAAGTAAGCAAACTTCCTTCTTCCATTATTACCAAATTAACCACTGCTGAAATTGTTCCAACTCACATTCCCACCTGAAAGAATTAAGATCTATATTTTCTCATATTGACACTGTTTTATCAAGCTTCTTTTAGTATTTGCTAATCTGATATGAGAAAAATGTTATCCTGTCAAGTGCTAATACAATTTATATCTGACTGGAGCAAGATTTTGTATTGCTGTCACCCAATTTCGTTTCATATTAGTTCATATGAGTGTGATGCCATAGGCCAAAATTTCCTGCAACTGTAGTAACATTCCAAATTATCTATATAAGTCAAAATAGGTTGACAAGGATAAAGTTCTGTTAAAATTTAATGTGAGGCAGGGGACCAGGAAGATAGCTCAGTGGTGTAAGTGCTTGCCTGGCAAACACAAGGTCCTAAGTTTGATCCCTGGTACCACCAAAAAAAAAAAAAAATTTAATGTGAGGCATGTGTGCGATGCTACTTGCTTTGCCTTGTCAGTGCAAATGAAGTTCAATCAAATCTGTGAATAGTTAGAAAACTGGTTGAATCTGTTCATTTCACCATCCATGTTTAGAGCATCAGCTCAGTACACAGCATATGCAGGGAAACAAGGACAGACTAAGAGCTTCCAACCCAGTCACGGAGTTGAGACACTGACATGTGACATTTCACCAATTAGAGGAAGGGAGAGGTCACCTCAGCCAGAGAGAGCAGGAGGAGGTAGCATTTCCAAAGGACCTTGAAGAATGGCTAAGTCACAGGAAGGCTTATCCAATAGGGATAATGTTCCAGATAACAGGAAGGGCATAAGCCAAGGTTGGAGATAAACAAATTATAGGCCAAAGAATCCCCAGAAAGCCACTTTGGCTGTGGAGCGGATAAAGGACCTGTGAGAACTCAAAGGACCACAAGCCTGAGAAGCATAGAAAGCCAAGGTATTTAGCATAATTTTTTATGAGACACAATATTTTGAATAATTAAGAAAAAATGATTGTGACTATCAAAAGACACACAAGGTCTTTATGTTATGATTTAACATAACAAACACCTCTTGAAATTTTTCAGTTATTTTTTTCTATTTTGCAGTGATGACAGATCTAATGCTGTACTTCATGCATGCTAGGCAAGACCCATTCCTTGGAGCTACACTACCAGCCTCTGGACTCTTAATCATTACGTCATTTTCATGGCCTTGGTGAATTAATCCAAAGTGCCATCCACATTGTGATGGGAAAGAGACAGCAAACATCTTAGAAAGCTGGGATTCTCTGGATGGCAAACTATCATGACAATCAGCATTTGCTGTTGCCCAGTAGCAATATTAATTCCAAAGAACTGGTATCCTCTGCAGCAATGCTGTCCAATACAATATAGAGGCCACAAGCTACATGTGGCTATCGAGCACTTGCAATGTGGCTACTGAGACTGAGGAACTGAATTTTTTATGTTATTTGATTTTCATTAATTACATTGTAAATATAAAGACCCACATGAGGCTAGTGGCCAGTGGTGTAGCATTTAAATAAAAATTGTTATTTCTTTTTCTCCAACTAACAGAGTTATTGGTATAGATAACATACACAAATACAACATGAACTCACAAAATATTTCAAATTTGTTCAAGGACAAGATGCAGACTGGAGCAATGTAACACTGCACACTCTGAGAATTCTCCTAAGAGTCAAAGGTGATGATTATTTATTTCAGTATGCAAAGTTTTCTGATCCCAGTTTTTTAACAAAAGCAAGCAGCCCTATGTGGTCCACATAATTTAAGGTACAGATAAAGATGAAAACTTTTACGACACAATAATCTAGTAGGAACACTGTGGCTAAAGTTTTTTTCTTTCTTTCTTTCTTTTTTTTTTTTTTTTTTTTGCAGGTCCGTGGTTTGAACTCACGTCCTTGTACTTGCCAGGCAGGCACTTGTGCCATGGACCTATCTCTCCAGCCCCTTCTTTCTTTCTTTTTTCTGTTTTTTAGTTTAACTTAGTTTTGTTTTCTTATTTCTGAGTTTCTTCCAGGGTAACCTCTTTGGATGTTTCATGGAGTTGAACTATGCCTTAAGTTATTAGTCAAGAGTTGCTTTTGCAGACCTTTAAAAAATGGAATTTCAGGGCCCGGCGGGATGGCTCAGCGGTCTAAAGCGCCTGCTTGGGAAAGCTTGGGCGGCTTCAGCGACCGCGGTTCGATCCCCGGGAACCACATGCTGCGCCAGCCCTGCCCTGGGGGCGGGCTGAGCCAGCCATAGAAATGAGTGAATAAACAAAGGTTCTGAAACAAGAAAAAAATAAATAAAAATAAAAAATTCTAAAAAAAATAAAATAAAATAAAAAATAAAAAATGGAATTTCAGGTTCATTAGTACAAAAAATGCATTTTCCTTGTCTTTGGGAGCTTGTGACCATTTGGAGATGAAAAGAGTAGTGACACTAAGGAAAACTATTGTCCAGAAAAGTAAGCCTCTCCGAGGGGCACCAGGAATTCACAATAAAATCCCTGTTTCCAAGAAAATACAGGCATTTCCATCAAAAAAGCCTGGAAAGATAAATAGAATGTCCTCATAAGCCACAGGTTTTTAATAATACAAAATGTCTAAGTCCAGGGTAAACAAAGAGCTAAGAAAAACTAACATCTACTAACTCAAGTTTCTCAAGACCCAGGTCATGACCTAGAGCCTGATCACAAGGTATTTTCAAAAGAGCTGCTTTTCCTGCGCCTGTGATGAGTTTATTTTGTGAACCTTACTTGGCTATGGAGCTCTACAACGGCCTACAGTTTTAAAGCTAGGTGAATTAAGAGGACTTTTATTTTACATCCGAGAGAGATGGGATTTGGAGGCTAATTTAGAAAGTGATGTCAATGTCCTTCCTGAAACAACTAAACCAAAACAGGCTGGTTTGTTGAATCTGAAGTTAACACTTAGCTTTATCATTATCAGTAATGCCCCTTTGTTACCTGATTCCTCAACAGTGACTAGTGAAACATTTCAAAAAGTGATGAGTCGTTCATTTTGGATATTTCCCAAATGAGCTATGCAAGCATTGTTATTTCCAATTTCAACCCTCTAGGAGGCAGAAGTCAACAGATCTCTCTTCCTTTTGTTGCACAAGCTATTTAAGCTCGCTGCTACATACCACATCCTTTCTCTGACAGGCTGACTTCCAGGAACTAACCTGTGGTTTCGAAAACAGTATTTTCTGTAGCAGGCTGTATTAGTCATTACTGACAGCATTCGTGTATTCAGGAGTTGGGCCCCAGGGCTTTTACAATGGGTTACAAAAAAAAAAATCAAAGAGCAATAAATTAATACAGAAGCCTCATTCAATTACCTAAAAGTTCATTTTTTTTTACTTCTGTCATTGTTCACTAAGGTAGGCTCTGAAAATACTGAAAGTAAAAACAAAACAAATTTTGTATGAAGCCTAAATTATTTTCTTCTTGATTTTATGAATCATTGAACAATATATATAACTTTTCATTTTAAAGTTTTGTGAGCAGTTCCTGAGAATTATGCTGTCACAACTGTATCACTTTTCTGCACGGGAACTAGCGTTGTATGGTTTTCAGTCTTTATCTACCAAAGAGTGAGCCCACCTTTTTCCTACTGGGGATTCCTTAAATGTAAACTGCTTTGATTTTTTTAATGATTTAGACTAAATTGTGTAGGCTGGCAAAAAAATCATTAAAGGGTGGGATCTTGTCATGGTTAGAAGAACATTTTTTCCAAGCACTTTTAGAAAGTCCGGTTGAGGCTTGTTGGGGCTCAAGTTTCACAGCTATCTCCACTTTGAAACATAATATATAAAAAGCCATGGGTTTTTTCTTTTAAATAAGAAATCAAGTGCGTTTTGTGCCTAAGTGGGAAACATTTCACCATTTAAACTATAGTCAAGCTCTCCACTTTGAAACACAAGGATCCAAGCTAAGAGGAAAGGCTAGTTTGCTGCTGAAAGAAAGAATCTTTGTGAGATGTTACTGCTGTCTGCTTGGCTGAAAGAACAATCAGCAGTGATCCTAAAGGTCAAGCTGGTAACAACACAGTGCAGTAGTGCATTTTCGCATTATTTTTAAAACTAAATTTGTAAAATGAGAAGACAAAGCACTACCTCAATATAATAATAATTGAACATTTTCAATCTTCTAAATAGCACATATATTAAGGGCTGAAAATTAGGACAGTAGGGAATTTTAATTGTATGACAGTGTCTTTTTTGAGACAGGATCTCACTATGCAGTTCAGGCTGGCCTTGAGCTCACCTTTGTACCCCAGACTGGTGTAGAACTCACACCAATCATCCTGCCTCAGCCTCCCAAGTGCTGGGATTACAGGTGTGTGCCACCGTGCATGCATCACCACTCCCAGCTTCTATGACAGTGTCTTATTCCTTAAAGAACTTCATATGTGGTTGGTCTGGCAAATCATTTAGAAAATAACATAAATGGGGCCGGTATGATGGTTCAGGGGTCTAAAGTGCCTGTTTAGGAAAGCTTAGGCAACTGCAGGGATGGTGGTTGGATCCCTGGCACCACACAATGCACCAGCCACGCCACACCCCCAGGGCAGGCTGAGCCTGCCATGAAAGTAATATATATATGTATATATTATAGTTAATCTTTTTTAAAAGTAAAGAAAATAACATAAATATCTATCTATAAGTCAAGGACAAGGTAAGGCAGGGGAAATTGATTCTGAGGTGACCAATTTAAATTCATAAAAATATTCATACATCTTTTATAAATAATGCTGGCACAATAAGAGTGACATTTTAAGCCGGGCGTGGTGGCGCACGCCTGTAATCCCAGCACTCGGGAGGCTGAGGCAGGAGAATCGGTGTGAGTTCGAGACCAGCCGGGGCTACAAAAGTGAGCTCAAGGCCAGCCTGAACTGCACAGCGAGACCCTGTCTCAAAAAAAAAAAGACAAAAAAAAAAAAAAAGAGTGACATTTTAGTAGCAAACACAAGCAGCTGATAAAGCATATTTTAGTAAGAAAAGACTAACTAGCTACACAGTCGTGTCTCTTGCATTTTAAGCAGTAAAGTCTCTGCATAATAAGTACTGAGTAGCAGGGCGTGGTGGCGCATGCCTGTAACCCCAGCACTCGGGAGGTGGAGAAAGGAGAATCACTATGAGCTTGGGGTGAGCCTGGGCTACACAGTGAATTCAAAGCCAGCCTGAATTACATAGCCAGACCTTGTCTCAAAAAAAAAGTATTGAGAAGATATCACATTACCAGAACTTAGATTATCTGGGTTCTAGTTTAGCTGTGTAACCCTGTGCACATCTCTTGAGTATGCTGAACTCTACTTTTTTTAAAAAATAAAACCATCTCAAAGGGCCTTCCAGCTTTGTCATTCTATGGCTTTTATGAATACTGTGTAGTTCATGCATGTGCGTGTATATGTACAGCCCTACATGAATATACACACAGTTGCTTTGGGTAGCCATTGCAGAAAAGGAAGATGGTTGTGGCCAAATTTCTTACAGGTCTGGAGGGGCTGGCAAGAGCTGGAAGTAAGCTATACTTCTGCTGAGGACACATATGAAATGCTAGCCAGTTCTCTACAGCCCAGGTTGCAGGGCATGGCTGGCATTAAAGGTTGGGGGGTGGGGTGATTGAGCTTGTGGAGCTGGAATTACAAGTCCTCTGCTTGATCACTGTATGTACTTGCAACTATGGTTCTCCAAAATTCATGCATCAGAGACTTGGTCCCATACAATGATATTACAATGCTGTGGGACATTTATTAGGCTTTGCTAGGGGGTACAATCATAAATGGGTTAATATCTCCATAGAACTAGGTTAGTTCTACTGAGACTGAGTTCTCCTAGGAATGGTTTAGCTACCACTATTACCAACTTGTTACAGACAGCCTGGGACATCCCCTTAGTGTCTCTACACATGTGTCCTTTCATTTTCTGCCATGAACTGAAGCCGTACAAGGCTCTGTCATGAGGCTGAGCTGATGCAAATCCATAATTTTGGACCTCCAGAACCATAATTTTGGACTCCAAAAATAGAGCTCTCCTCTTTATAAATTACCCAGCCTGGGCCCGGCGGGATGGCTCGGTGGTCTGGAGCGCCTGCTTGGGAAAGTTTGGGCAAGCTTGTGCGGCTTCAGGGACCGCGGTTCGATCCCCGGCGCCACATGCTGTGCCAGCCCTGCCATCAGGGCGGGCTGAGCCGGCCATAAGGGTGAGTGAATAAACAAATAAAATGAATAAAAAAATAAATCAATAAATTACCCAGCCTGGGGCATTTGTTGTGACTGAAGAAAATGGACTAAGACAATTTGGGCAGTGAAGTAACCATATAGTTCCTTCCACTGAAAAACAGAGAGATAGTTTAAACTTTTAAGTCACAGGATTGTTGTGAGGAATTTATGTTTAGGTATATGTGAAACCTAGGTACTCAAAAATGCGCCTGGCTTATGATACATTCAATAAATGTTAGCTGTTATTATGAAATGGATACAGTGTAAATTATTTATTAACAGAGATGGTTTGATGCTCTGGAAACACTGATAAGCAGTATTGACGGCCGGTAGTCACACTGTAGATGATTAATAAAAAACGAGGATAGGACGTGCAGCTCCATGGTAGAGCACTGGCTAAGAAGGGGCAAGCTTTTACGGTCAATCTCCATCACTGAACAAAAGAGGCAAAGGAAGTAGTTGATGTCACAGTAGCATCACAGAAGTGGCTATCCAATGAGTTAGCCACTAGCCATAGGTGTTATTTAGCATTTAAAATGTGTGTAAAAAAATATGCTGAAAATATTAAACACACATTGGATTTCAAAGACTCAGTGCCCACAAAAATGATAGGATATCTCAGAAAAAGGTTATAATAATTACCTATCTAAATGAGTCTATTGTAGCCGGGCATGGTGGCTCACGCCTGTAATCCCAGCACTTGGGAGGCTGAGGCAGGAGGATTGGTGCGAGTTCAAGACCAGCCTGGGCTACAAAAGTGAGCACAGGACCAGCCTCAACTGCATAGCGAGACCCTGTCTCAAAAAGACAAAAAATAAATAAATAAATAAATGAGTCTATTGTGGATATAACAGGCTAAATAACATTTTATTGAAATTAATTTTTTGTATCTCTTTTTGAGGTTAAAAATGGCTATAAGAAAGTTTAAAATTAGAGGGCTGGGGAGATAGCTCTGTGGTACAAGTGCCTGCCTGGCAAGTACAAGGTTGTGAGTTCACATCCCAGTCCCACAAAAAAGAAAAAAAAAAGGAAGTTTAAAATTATATGTATATGGGCCCGGCAGGATGGCTCAGTGGTCTAAAGCACCTGCTTAGGAAAGCTTGGGCAGCTTCAGGGACCGCGGTTCGATCCCTGGCACCACATGCTGTGTAGCTCTGCCCTCGGAGCCAGCCATAAAATAAATAAATAAATAAACAAACAAACGTTCTGAAACAAGAAAAAAATTAAAAAATAAATAAAATTCTTAAAAAATAAATAAAATTACATGCATAATATGTACCATCTTTCTGTTGGACATTACTGATTTAACTCTTGCCCTTCAACTATGTCAGCTAATAGTCTCTCACTGGAAGTTATGCCACTATGTGTTTCTGTCCCAGAAAGTTCTGTATCCCTTCCTCTCTGTCACGGGTTTATGGTATTAGCTTTATTCAGAATCTCTGAGGGAAGGGCTGGGGAGATAGCTCTGTGGCACAAGTGCCTGCCTGGCAAGTGCAAGGTCGTGAGTTTGAACCCCGGTCCTGCAAGAAAAACAAAAAAGAGTCTCTGAGGGAAGTCACATTGTCACACCAGCATCTGGCATTGCTCTGACTTTCTAACCCAAACACATGCATGATGGCATTGCTGTGATGAGAACAAAGATTTCTAAACAGAGCTGAGAGATAGACCATTACTTTGAGCATGGGCTTCTTTATGGACTGACAATAGAATATCTGTTTGGTTATCTGTCTAACAGGATAACACTAATAATTCCATACATCTTGGGATCATGACATAAAATATTCCGGTAAAATATTTAGAGGAGTGCCTGGCACATAGGAAGCAGTCAGTGATGCATATTATTGATCTTATATTTGCTTGAGGTGTTTTGTAGGGTGAAGCATCTGAATTGTTGAACCTGTACTGAATTTAGGTGAAATATGTACCCAGGCTATGTTACTAATGAACTATAAAATGACGAAATTCCTAAAGATTTAGGATTTCAGGTACTAGTAATCTCACATTTTGTACCTGATGGGGTACAACAAGAAGCTAAGGTCATTTTGGGGGGCCCAGTGGGAATGAGGTGCAGAGTTCTTTTTTTTTTTTTTTTTTTTTGCAGGACTGGGGTTTAAACTCACCACCTTACACTTGCCAGGCAGCCACTTGTGCCACAGAGCTATCTCCCCAGCCCCTCAGATGCAGAGTTCTTGAATGTAAAATCCCTAAAGTCAGATTGTGACATTTGGGATTGCTAAGTAGCAGTAAACATAGCAAGGTAGGCAGAGACCTGAGTTGCCGCCTTGAGCTTTATAGTTCCCATTTTCTGCCAGTATGAAATAGGGATACCCCTAAACTTCAGTCCCACAGGCTTCAGATGACTGTCAAACAAGATATATCCACAATGATGTGCTTCAGCAACGGTTGTGCCCTGAAGCAGAGGCCATAGTTCCTTAGTCTCTTTCTAAACACACAAGTATACGATTTAAGCAGAATGAAACTCAAGTGCTGTGATATTTCAGAGAAGGTAGAAATTACATGTGCTGGACCTAACAAGGTAGGTTTCCTGAGAAGTGACTCAAACTGGCCCTTGCAGAATGGAAGAAAAGATAACTAACGAACACTGATGTCCTTTTATCTCTATCATTACATAAATTTGTAGTCACCTATTTTTTTTCCTTTTTAAAAAATTGTTTATTTGTTTGATACAAGGTCTCTCACTACACAGCTCAGATTTGCAGTGATCCTCCTGTCTCAGCCTCCTCAGCACTGGGACCACAGGCATGCACCATCACTTCCAGTTTCAGTGGCTGGCACAGCATGTGTTACAGGGGACTGAGCTCAGGTTCTTGTGCCAGACAGTCACTTAGATCATCCCAAGTTAGCTCTCCAGTACTTTGTGGCTTTTAAAAATTTAAAAATTTATTTATTCATTTATCTATTTGGGGGAGGGTGTTGCTACGTAGTTCAGAGTGGTAGTGATCCTCCTCTCTCAGTCTCCCCAGGGCTCGAATTATAGGTGTGCACCACCACTGCTGGCCCAGGATTCCAGGACTGGCAAGACATGTGGTACTGGGATCAAACCTCAGTCCTTGAGCTTGCCCGGCAGGTGCTTGGACAGCTGAGCTATCTCTCCAGGCCCATGCCTACACTTTAAATCACCAAATTTTGACACAATCATAGTCAGTGAGTTTATCAGAATGTTTCTGAGAAAGGGTTGGCGAGATAGCTCAGCAGTGTAAAGGACTTCCTCAGGCAAACTTAGGCAAGTTTAGGCAAGCTTAGGCAAGCTTAAGCAAGCATAGGGACTATGATGGATCTCTGGCACCACATGCTGAGCCAGCACACACACACTTTTTGAGAGATTATATGACTAATATGAAAGCAAACCCCTGCAAGAGCATGGAAAATGAGGGGTAAAAAAGCCTAGTGGATTATTTTTCTATATGGTGGTCATTGTGAAGTATTGATTTCCTACTGACCACATTCTGTAACCAAATGTGTGTCAACATTCATCTCCACAAAAGAGGAACCTTTTGGTAGATGGTTGAATAGTCAAAGAAGCACATTAAATTTATGAGGAATTTTAATTTAAATAGTCAATAAACAAAATGGGTAGAAATAAAGAAAATCTCATGGTGAAGATAACAATCCGAGGTCTCCATTATTTCTACACACACCATCTCACTTGTCTGTGTTTCCAGAGGTAACTAATTTATTACTACCATTACTGCCAGTTAAAAGGAAGAAGAGGTGGGGGTAGGAGGGAAGCAGGAACAAAAAGGAGGGGCGATGAGATAAAGAGCAAAGATTTATGGAGTGGGAAGAGATCTCAGTGGTGATCTAGTAAGTGATTTGCTTAAATGTCATTCAGCTAGTTAGTGACAGAGCACAGACTCAAGCTGAGAGCTCCTGACTCTTAGCCCAAGTCCCAGTGGCTTGGTTTTGGGGAGAGGGAGTTAGAGCAGTGAGAGGAAAGAGAAAGGTGCAAATTCCCAGCCTTCTTACATTCCCAACACTTGCCCTTCTTTGAGATGCAAAAACCCCCAACAAACAGCTTGAACTGGTTTCCCTTAATCATCCCTTTCCTACTCAAAATCACCAAAAGGATCCCCTCTGCGAATTATCTAGGTCTTTACAGAGAAATTGCCTAAGTTATCTTTATTTACTAAGGGAATTGCTTGATCTCTCAGTTACATATTTTTAGACAGAGTTAAAGAATTGCTAATGTTATCTACTACTTTACAAATGGTTCCGGGTCACTAGTAAACACTTAGTGTTGAAGTAGGATTTACAGAGTGAACAGGAGCTGGCATTTGTGATACTCTTCGACACAAATATTCAACCTAGTCACTGGATCAACAATAGAAGTGTCAACACACTCTGAAATGGGGGTCTCGTAAAACTACAAAGTTGAAGTTCTCTCCACCATCACAGAATTTACAATCTAGTTGAGCGGGTGGACAAAGCTCGATTATCCATAATGGCCTCAACAAAGATATGATAATACTTCATCTCATTAGCCTGTTAGCATATGCTATAAAATATGATAATTTTAAACTCAGATGAACGATTTTTATTCTTTTTCTCTATAAAAGAGCTGGGGTGGGGATCCAATTCATGACATTCCTAAACAACAATGGGGACACTGTTTCCACATTGCTCATTCCAAAAGGCATTTCGGAAAGCTAGAGATAGATGCCTTTTAGAGGGTAGACCACATTTTCTGGCACAATACTTAATTTATTCTCCTTTGATGACATGCCTGGTGGAATGAAGGAAATGGAGGAGGGGTACACCATCAAACCTGATGAAGCAGAATTATAACGCGGATGGTATAACAGTTTTATAAGATTAACAGCTCTATTAATGTCATTAGTACATATAAAGGTATCAGGTTAACTAGGTTTCCCTCACTTAACTATAAAGAGAAAAATCTAAGAAACAACATATAAGGAAAGTTTGCAACCTGCAGTTTATAAATTTGAGCACAAAGCTATATTTTAAGGGTTAAATATTGATTATTATTTTGTATCATGATGTGGGATCCCAACCTAAAGTGGGGCTTGAGGGCTCATAAGAAAAGCATGAAGTGACTTCCTTGTGCAACAGCCAGCTTTCTCAGATAACGCAAGTAGGAAAAGTGACCATTTATGCCTTTTTAGTTGGTGCAGTCATACTGGAGTTAAACTGTAAATAAAGTCTATTCCCAAAAAGTGACTTGTGCCACTCATGTTCCAAATCCTGGCAATTACGGAGCTGGGATCATGACAAGGAGTCTGAGGAATAGGCAGGAAGCATTAACAGGAAAGAGAACAAGAGAAAGGACCTGTATGGAGCGCTCCTAAGTGTCAGGCACTTTGAGAGCTGTGCAGCTTTCCAGCATCATCTCACTGATGCTTCACTGCAGCTCTGAAGGAAAATTGAGCTTGAGAAGGAGTCAGTAACTAGCTCAAGGTTTTTCCTTTTTTTAATTTGACCTTACTGCTGGGAGTAGAGCTGAGCTGTGAAGCTCTTGCCTCATATAAGGTAGGCCCTGGGTTCTGGATCCAGCCTTGTAATCAATCAGTACCAGAATCATAAAAGAGGTTTTCTTTATTCTGGATGTTGACAGCCAGGGGAGGCATTTTAGGCATGGTGACTTTACAGATCCCCTGTTTCCTCATTTGCAAAATGAAGAAATCAAGTTAGATGCCCACTGATGACCATGCAAACTTATACAGTGCCACTGTCCTTTAATAGATACCTGCTCAGTCATCTCTAGATTTAATACTGTCATGTATAGTATCTCATCACAGATTTGGTGTTGAAAGAACATAAAGACTTGAGCAGGATGTGGGCAAAATGAGAGACAAATTGGAGTTTGTGATTCTTTCCATAAATTGTGCTTAACTGTCAAATCCAAGAAGTGTAGCTGCAAATATGTGGTCGTGTTAAAAGCCAACAAACTTAATTTTAGTATTAGATCTTAAATTTCAAGACTTTTTCGTGTAAAGTGGGTAACAGTTTTACTGCAGCTTAAGACACATGCAGTGCACATGCAATGATTAATACAGTATAGAGATTTGTTTAAGAATAGTGGGTTTGAATTGTAAATGAAATAGCTGAAATTGCAGAAAACCAAAGAACTGTAGACCAAAACAAGAATAGGCCACTTTGTGTAAAAATCAAAATATAAAATGAATTCTCTTAACTTTGTATTTCCATCACGAATGTAAAATCAAGTAAATGTATGACTTTCCACCTCCCAGAAGATTTTAAGGATGTTATAAACTACTATTTAAAGAAGAGTCTTTTGAAGTTAATGAACAGGGGTAATTAGTTGAGGGGAACAATAAAAACTTCAAATAATTTAACACATAAAAGTTGGTTCTTGCTCTTGTTACAGGATTTCCCAAACTGATAGAGTCTATTCAGTTTCTGTCTTGTTATCATTAGAGAGTTATTTTGAAAAATAATTTGAAATATGAATACAAGGCTATAACTCAGTCTAGTAAGTAATCAAAGATAGTACCAGACAGCACTCATAGTAACATAATGTCTGAAGGATGAATATATGTCTAACTGAAAAAAATCATTATTAAAACACAGAGCCTGAAAGCAAATCTGATATCAAAGCAAATTAAAGAAAGCCTCAATAAAATCTTATGGTTAGATGTAAAGGCTGTTAACATTTGTAAGGTATGCATCTCATTGGAAAGAAGCTAAAAACTGCTGGTCAACAAATCTAGTGATTTCCCCACTTTTCATTAAAACCATCTTTAAAGCAAAGTTGGAAATGAAATAACTACAAAAGGTTTTACAGATTAGTTAAATCTTGTGTTCTAAAAATAGAAATTTAACCCTAGATAGTCACCAGGATTATGCATCTTATTGTTTTTTCAACATCAACAAGCAGACTCTATATTTAAAATGGCTTTGTTTATTAGCCTTGCTATCCTCAAGGAAAAACTGAAATTTGCTCTAGTTAATTAATTATAAAAATATTAAAAATGCTTCACATGCTGCCATACAGTAATTTCTGTAATCCATACCAACATACCACGTTTGCTTCTTTAATGTTAAGTTCTAAAGTACTTCTCACCCACCCTAGATAACTTATTCAGCAAGTTTATCATTGTGATATCTAAACACTTTTACCTATGTGTAAATTATACTTGAATCATAATTAATTTTTTTTCTTTCATCTTCTTGCTCTTAAAGCCGCTTTAATTCCTATAGATGTTTTAATAAGTAACAGCTATAGAAACAAGGTCACAAAAAACATAAAGGACCTGTTTGTCTTAGTGATGTTAATCAGTTTTTAAATTTAGGGAGTAAAATTTCAAGTAGGAAAATTCATTAGGACTTTAAAAAGTATAGGATGCTATGAGCAGATCACTGTTCTGAAAGGATAAAAATACAGGCAGAGCCGTAAGTAGGATCATAAATTCCATCATTTTATATAATAAAACTTTCTTTCTATCTTTGACTGTAAGTAATTAGTTGTCCTGATGATTAGACATCTTTTCAAAAATTTCAAAAGTCTTCTAGATTATATTCATTTCGATAAAATAAAATCTCTCTTCCATTTTAAAAGTAGATGTCCTCGGGACTGTCTCTGTTGAAAGATTCCCTTTTACAGTGAGGGTTAGCCTTGTTATTTAGGTTTTTCCAAGCTTTCACTGCAGTCCTTTCAGGCATCTGGATAATTCAACACATTTCACTGCGCCTTCCTCCTCAGCATGAAAAAGGCCAGACAATGGTTCTACTTCCTCTAGCAATCACAAGTCAGAAGACAGCTAAAGAGAATCTCTAAGCTGAGCAGAAAGAACCAGCAAGTGAAGAGAAATGTTATCTTTGAGGAGGGGAAGAAGAAGAGAGGGAAAGGGAGACGCTCTAAAAAAATGTCACTGTGCTATTTTTCCCCATAGGTGGTAGAAGATTATTATGCTTTATTTCAGTTAGAGCAGAAAGGACATTAAATGACTGCAGGATTCCTAATTTTGAATTCATATTTGTCATTTAGAATTTTCCTTCTTAATCATGATATTTTCAAAGAACATACTCACTAGTGTAAGATTATTAAATAACTGGATAACTTTAACACCATGATCTGGTTTTTTTGAAGAACAATGTTATTGTGTTGATAAGGACTTGGAAAACACATTTTTAACACAAAACATTATCTTTTATCGCACTCTACACCGCGATGTTTTCTTTCACTTAGGAAATGTATAATGGCACAAAGATGGACAAATTTAAACAAAAAAGTGATTCAGAAAAAGCGATGTGTGTAAAACATTTCTGGTTTATAGCTTTTTCTTTGATTATTGTATTACAGTCTGCTAGCAATTTTATGGTTTGTAATACCAGAACTTCCACTTCTAAGGTCATATAAACAGGAAAATCAAAGTGTCTCAAACAGAGTGTAAAAATACCTTTAACACTATTTAATCTTAATAGTGAATCCCTTTAATGTCTTCTGAACCGATTCTCAAGGTAGGAAAATTAATTTGAGAAACAATTTTTCTACTGAGGGAAAGCAGTTTATTCTTATGTCTTTTAATATTTGCATAAGTATTTTGACTTAAATGTTCATTCTGAAAAAAATTATGCAGTTGTGAGTGCCAGGAAACTTAACATTCTTTTGAAAAAAGTACAGGTCCACAGAACAGAGTAATTCTAAAACATATATTACCAAAAGTAGTTCCATGTTGTAAGTGCTACTACCGTCACTCCTCATCTGAATTGCACAAGATGTAATTTAATTCCATTGTAATTTAATTATTCTTGCCATTGAAAACAAGATCAAGTCATTAATAAAAGTAAGAACTACTTGTGAACGATATAGCACTAGTTGAAAATAGCAAGGTAGAAAAAGACTAGTTTATAAAAATAAACTTTACTTTCAAATTAAATTTAATGAAATGTGGATTTAAGCATATTAATATTTTAGAAAGTTAATCCACTTCTTGTTGCCATTCAGTCTTTGTAAAACCCTTTGAGATTATAATAAATATTTGTTTCCTAAATTTGAAAAGCAAATTATATTAATCGTGTGCAATCAGTTAGTGAAATTTTGCTTCCTATCAATAGGTAAATCTTTAATATTTAATTCATATTGACCCTCTTTAGTGGAAGACACACTGCTTTACTTACACAATTTATGTAAATGGTATATATTATTGTGAAGAAATAACATTCAGAGGTTCCTTATTACCTCTCAGTACTTTTATTTTACTGACACAAATTTTCATAAGCAAATTAAGGCTTCATAACCAACATCTAAGAAATTCTTTTCTGGTTTTGTTTGTGCTCAGATACTTGTCTTTCAAAACAAGATTGATTCATTTTTAAACTATGTAATGTTTTAAAATAAAAGAATATTTCCAAAACCACAGGTTCTGAAGCCCATTTTTATAGGATACTAGTGAAATCACAGTCCTTGTTCCAGGATCAAATAGCAAAAGAGCATTTGGAATATTTTCTCCATGGGATCTCCCCCCCGCCCCATTTTGTTCAGAGGCTGTTCTGATCTGCTGGCTTTGTTTTAGACCTCATGGGCAGGCACATGAGCGCATGAACACAGAACTACTCAAATGTAGCAAAGCACGCATTTTAGCAGGACACTGAATTTCTAATCCTGGGCAAAATGAGGGTGTAAGAGACTTTAACTGCAAGTGAAGTTGAAAATTTGAAGTAGTAAATCCGCATAGAACAAAAGCTCTATTCTAGTTGTGTGAGGAACATAATACTCTTAAATTACTTTCTGGTTTCCATGGGGACCTTTTTGTTCTAAGATACAAATCATTAGGTTTAACAGAGCCACTTAATATTTCTAAATCAAGTGAAATGATTTCTCAACTGAGTAAAATGTCAATTACTGGTATTTTTAAAGGTGTTAAAATCCAACCTACTCGAGATTGCTGCTTTATGTAGCACAAGTGTAGAGGTCAATACAGAAGAATCCCTCCTACCCTATTCAGGCAGAGAAAAGCCCTATGTGTCTCCATTTAAGATAGGATACTCTGCTGAGTGTTTGTTTTATTCTAATGTACTTCAAACTCAAAATGGTGGCAAGAATTTAAAATTGTGATGAGAGATCTGAGGCTCAGGAAAAAATAACAGATTTTTCTTGGCTTTGGACAATTTCCATACTTTTCTTACACATTCTTATAGAACATCTGGGCTTCTGTGTAGCCATATGTTCTATAGGATAAACACATATGCACATATATGTATATATAAGTCTATGTAGCTATACACAAGCCAATCTGCGAGGGCGAGGAGTTGTGGCTCGTTTATTCTGTAGAACGCAGTAGTATTGTTTCTCTCATAATAGTAGGAGCAAGCAGGAGCCTGGAGCCTTAAGCCTGGGTTGTGGTCTGGGGGAGGGGACAGGGTTGCGGGGTCACAAGCTCTTAGCTTTTAGCCTCAGCATGACCACAAGTTTTAAAGCATGAAGGGATCACGTGCTTTTCTTTGAGCTGTTAGTTATTCCGACTTTCTTTTTTGGGGTGGGGGGGAGTGTTTGTGAAATGCTTTGTTCTTTAGCTTTTGAAAAAAAAATATTCTCTAAGTATTTTGGCGCAGGATTAGTTTTTTTTTTTCCCAAAAGAAAAAGACAAAAATAAATCTCTTCTTGTTTCAAAAATGTCTCAATTTCCTATAACCTATATCTTGTATTTAGTTATTTTTACCTCGTGCTAGACAGGTACTAAAATGGAACAAATTCTTTTTTGCCAATTAGTAACTTGATCCAGAAACTATATGTTGCAAACCCTTTCAAAAATTATGAACAAGAAAATATCCTGGTAAAACAATCTCAAAATACCTCATTCCGGGTATTGTTCTGGCTTGAAAGAGGAGGGGTGGGATGGGGGGGCGCTACTAGGAAGACTCCGGAGGATGTCTTGTTTAAGGAACTGTTAAAACTTGGAATATTTTAAGCTAGAGAAGTACTTTTACAAGGAATTTCCATTTGAAAGCCTCCATTTGAATATTTCACTTTTGGGGAGCTACTTCTATTCATTCCCTTTTAATGGGATGACTTAGTCTTTTTCAACTGTGTCCTGTCTCTGAAATATAAAGTCAGAATGGCAAATTAAGACTTTTGATGACGAGATTTATTTGGGAACATTTTCCAAAATCAGGGCAATGTGTCTTTTTGTTCTGATAGTGAAGAGGATGAGGATATGTTTACTCCTTGACAGAGAGCTCTGGCTGCAGCTGCAGGACACAATTAATTATGCTAATAGTTTGTGAGTAGCGGATGTAACTCCTTTATCGCCCCCCCCCGCTTAGGGGGGCTGGCAAAAGGGGAAGGAGACGCCCTGGGGTCGAATCACATGATATTATCTTCGCGCCACTTTCGCAAAAAACCTTTTTTGCACGACAGGTTGTGCTGGAGCTCAAAGGTACTATTCTTAACTTGCTTTGATACTGCCTCTTAAAGTCGGGTCTGAGAGCTCTTTCTTTTCCACCTTTGCTACCGCTAGTAGTTACCATTAAAGGTGGAACGTTGCACTGCAGTCGGTACAGTCTCACAGAAGAGTTCTGCTGGGGTAGTATGGTTAGAGCTGCGTTGTTGTCAGAAGGTAGTAGGCAGAAGCGCCAGGTTGGCTGTAAGGTGCATCTGCGCGTTTTATAAGGGGAGAGAGCCCACCTGTAGGGGTGATTCTCACCGGAGAAATGCGTGCGGTTTGCACTGCATCCACCGCTGACCCCAGAGAGGCGCTGGCCGCTCAGGTTAGGCTTCATCGCGTGCCAGGGGCAGGAGAGGCCAGTCTTTTGTAATGTTTGCCTGAGCTACTATTGTGCACCAGGTTAAGAATCACGTGGCGCTCTTGGCCCCTTCTGAGTTTTGGTCTGCCACAATTACCCTCCGTATTAGCAGTAGGAAGGAGGGGTCTGGTTTCATCTTGCACCCCCTACCTCTTCTTTCTTACCAGCACTTGTCTTCCACTGCTTGCCCCCACAACTTCATGTGCTCACTGCGCTCTGATTTGTAATCTGGTCTGTTCACCCCCACCCGACCACCACGGGCCCCAAGCCCCCTCCTGCGCTCGCATCTGCCGGGGGAAGCAGCGAAAGTACGTTTTGCCTATCGCGTTTTGCAGGGTGTTCAAAGTCTAGAATGTTCAACTGCACGTTGATTGTGCATCTTAGACTAAGGCATCGGTTTATTTTTTTACAGAGTACTCGAGCTTTGGCCTTTTCCACAGTCTTTGCTCAACTGGTTCTCATTAGCTGCAGAATGAGAAAACAAGACAGTGATGTCTCTTCCTAGCACTTGTGCCTATACTAGCTGCTAACATTAAGGATACCTGCTAAGAAACCCTGGCTTAGTGAGTGAGGGAGGTGCCTGGCAAGTGCGAAACTCTTAACAGTAGCACAAGGTGCCAGAGGTTAAAACTTTCACAACGGCATAGAGCGAACACGCTGTGTACGTATTTGTTCCTTCTGCGGCCTTAGGAACACTTTCAATCTAGCGGCGAGGTGATGCGCATGCGCGCGCGGGCTGGGGGGGGGCACCCGGGTCCCACGGCTCCTTGGGGCCTCATAGTCTATCTCCGGTGGGGGATGGGGCGAGCGCCGCAGGAGCGGGACCCGACGAGGTGGCAACGAGTGCGCCATCCTGGGCTGGGCGCCAGCCGCACCAGCTCCAGCATCCGTCTTCAACCGGACTGGTGTCCCAGGAGCGCTTTTCACGAAGGGCTCAAGTTTGGGCAGAGATGGGGAAAAGCCAAGTGCGCTCAGCCCGTGGGTAACTGGGGCTCAGTGGGGTGTGCGCGGTGGCGGGCTGGGGGTTCCGTTTCCTAATTCCTGTGCGAGCCGGGTGGGCGGGGGCGGGCTTTTTTCCCTGGGCTATTAAAGGCAGAGGGGCGGGCTTTTCCCAGGGATAGAGCTGCGGACCGAGGGCCGAGGGGCACGGAGCGCTCCTCTAGTGGTGGCAGGAGGCTCGGGGTCCCGCGTCGCCAAGAACGGGATGGGACTGGACGGGCCGGGCGCTCAGGGGTGAGGCGTTCGCTCGCGGACCCCGAGGGCTTCCCGGACGGTTTTTGGCATTTCTCTTCCTCCTCCAGCTCGGCCGCGCTGGAAGGCTCGGGGCTGCGCGTGCCCCGGGGCGCACGGAGCGGGCGCCGAGCCGGGGACGCTGCGCGCACCACCTGCGAAGGGCTGTCCGGGGAGAGTGGCTGAGCCCCTGAGGAGCCCTTGGCCGCGCGGCTGGGATGAGCAGAGCTGACTGGCTGGGTGGGAGGGGACGGCGCGGGCGGGACCTAGTGAAAGCGGAGGACCGGCGTGAAATTGAGCGCTGCGGGGGAATGCGCGGGAAACGACTCCCCTTTTCTTCACCGCAGACCTTTCCGTTGCCGGCGAACTTTTTGAGGGGGGTTTGAATGAGGGAGTGCACGTGGAGAGGAAAAAAAAATGGACTCCCCTCCCCCTTGGCTTCTCTCCCACCAACCCGGGAATGGAGGGGGAGGGAGGCGTGGGCTTGGCGCGTTTTTGGTGCTTTGAATGGAGAACTCCGTTTCCCATGATGCTTTGTTCCTTTCTCTTTAATCGCGGCGGCGGCGGCGGCGGCGGCAGCGGCGGCAGCAGCGGCAGCAGCAGCAGCACGAGGACTGGAGCGCGTGGTGTGAGCAGCTGGAGCGCACCCTGCGCCGGGGCTCTAGGACTCGCCTCAGCCTAGGTAAGGGTGTGAGGGGCGCCGACAGAGGCACAGGCGGAACAAAAGGGCTTGGCTTCTTTTCTCCTTCAAACGTAGAGGTGTTGGCAAGTGACTGCCCAGAGCGCCCGACTTGTGCCAGATGAATGCTTAATTAAAGAAAGGTGGTGCCTGGATGGCGCGCTCCCTGCCCCGCGCGGGCTCAGTTTTGCCAGATCTAGTGGCAAACGCTATGCCAAGTTTGTAATATTTTTAAGCGAAGGCAAACGTCTTTACACCCTAGAAATTCAATTTAAGAGGAAAAAATGTTCTTGTACGAAAGCTACTATTTGCTTCTAGAAAACTGATTTCTTATTTATGTGTAATTTTTACAAATTTGTTGAGTGCAGAGTTTTAATGAGTAACTTTAGTGGCCCCAGGGTACCATGACAAATCCAGCACTAAAAACTCTCTCGCTTGTTTAATGTGTTACAAATCATTACATGGTCCTCAAAAGTTATTTTTTTTTCTTTTAAAGAGAATTTTAAAACTTATAAACATTAGAAATGATACAGAATTTTAAAAAAAAACAGATGATACGAATGCTTTTTTCCCCCTCTTTTAACAAAACATCCCATCATAAAAGAGGTAGGGAACCTTACAAGCTTTTTTCGAATAGAGGCTTGCTTCTTTGCTTCATATTCTTCGATAAAATAAGCCCTTGGAAATGAGAGGTTTTTTTATGGAAGATAATGACATGAAAGAAGCTAATCTGCCTTCTTTGGGTTTAATGGAGAAAATGGGTCCATAAATGTTTAAACAGAAGTAGAGCCCTTTGAAATAGATCAAAATGTGACATCTCTAGGCCATCTGTGCATTACTATCTGAACAGTGCAAGGCTGTTTCTTAAGCCACCTCTAAAATTTCCCTCATTTTCTATTAATGGGGTGGGGGCAGGGAATTTTCATTTAGTCTAGTGCAGTCACTTTCTGTATGGCAACCAAAAGCTCTGGGTGACTCAGGCACTCCCCTCGCTTTTACATGTATCTTTCTCTGGGTATGCCTCCTACAAAATGGTAATGGGCTTGTAGATTTCCTTGGATACAGATAACAGGTTTTCTTAAATAGAAAGAGGGGAGTCCAAAATCCTCTTAAGAATTGATCTTTTTGAAATTGCCAGTGTTATTCATGTTCAATTCTGTGGAAATAATTCAGATTATTGATATTTCATAGGGTTTGGTTGGAACTGCAAAACCTAGCTTAGACTTTGGCAAAGGAAAGCTTGTTTGAGGACTGTTAACTCCTAGTTTACTTGTTTCTAATGTGCATGTGTGTGTTTTTCTTTTAACCAGGTGAGTGCACATAGATCTGTGAAGATGAGAAAGAAGAGCTCGTGGAAGACATAATCATGCTACAGAAATAGGCCTTGGCCGTGTAAAAGTGCTTACAGTGCAGGTAGCTTTTTGAGATCTACTGCAATGCAAGCACTTCTTACATTACCATGGTGATTTAATCAGTGGCCACTGAGAACTGTAGTTTGTGTATAATGAAGTTGTTTATGTTTTTGGGCTGCCCCTAAGTGTCTCTTGTGTTAAGGTGCATCTAGTGCAGTTAGTGAAGCAGCTTAGAATCTACTGCCCTAAATGCCCCTTCTGGCACAGGCTGCCTAATATACAACATTTTAAATGTATACCTTGGATAATTGGAGGAAGACAAATTTCTGAGGTTTGGCTTTTGTTCTTTCATCATTGGGAACAGATGGTGGGGACTGCAGTGTATACAAAGGATAAGTGTGGTTCCTAGTAGTACCAAAGTGCTCATAGTGCAGGTAGTTTTGGCATTACTCTACTGTAGTGTGGGCACTTCCAGTACTCTTGGATAACGAATCTCTTGTTGATGGAGACAATATTCAAAGACACTGCTACTTACAGTTAGTTTTGCAGGTTTGCATTTCAGCGTATAGGTTTATATATATAGCTGTGCAAATCCATGCAAAACTGATTGTGATAATGTGAACTTTCTACGTCTTTATGGACATCTTCCTACACATCTTCAGTGTGCATGCCCATTCCTCCATGGGTGGGGATTTGTTGCATTACTTATATTATATGTAAAGTATTGCACTTGTCCCGGCCTGTGGAAGAAAAGAGGATTTTATCACCTTCCTATTTTGATTTTTAAATTTATAAGTTCTAATACTTAGGAATTATAAAATGATCTGTTTTGCTGTTGTCGGGTGGATCACGATGCAATTTTGATTAGAATAATAGGAGAAAAATTGCACGGTATCCATCTGTAAACCGCAGGACTTTTGTTGGCGGCATTTTTGGTCCGTGGTAAAGATGGTAAAATCTTTTTGGTAGTTACTGTTCCTTAAAATGTTTTGAAATGCACTTGGCTTTTGAGGGGAGGTGGTACAGAGGATTGAACCAAGAGCCTCAAGCATCCCAGGCAAATCTGTCCCTAAGTTACGTCCCCAGCCCTGAAATGCATTTGATTTTTTAAAAAAGTGATGATAAATATTTCAAAATAAAATGTATTTGAAGTTATGAAATATATTTTGGCAGTTTGATGAGTGATCATTGTTACTGAATGTACATTAACCTGAGTTTGTCAAATAAATGTATAGTTCCAAAAAAGCTGGACTATTTTTTTTAAAGATTAGAAATACTAGATGACTTTTTCAGAAAATCTCTTAGAAGCAAGGTTCTTTTTTTGTGTGTGGGACCAGGGTTCGAATTCACCACCTTGCACTTGCCCAGCAGGCACTTGTGCCTCGGAGCTATCTCCCCAGCCCCAGAAGCAAGGTTCTTAAGGAAAACTTGGACATAGTTGGTTTTTCAGTTTGTATATTTTAAAGTAACAAGATGCCTGATTTGGGGATTACTGTATATTCTATTAGTATTTGAACAAAATAATACTCATTCTTATGGAAGGATTGTAAAGTTGTAAACCAGTAGAATGACTGCCTCTGAAGAACTGGATACATTTGAGATGTAACAGGATGTTACCTGTCCATCTGATTTGAACATTCCCAGAGAAGGTGTTTGGTGGAAGGGATATTGAGAATGAGGTTGCACCTCACTTTAGAGGCTAGTAAATGGACACCCAAAGTTGGTCAGTGAGACTGTTTGGCTCTGGAGCTTCTATGACGTGACTAAAGCAGAAATCTTGTTGCCTTACTAGTGGTTTGAGACATCACATGGTACCTAGTAATTATTAACTGATAACAGAAAGTTTTCTAGATAAGGCACTTTGGGTCCTTTAGTGACTCTTAAAAATTAGTGCGTGTGAAAACAGCCAGCCCCATCTTCAGAGATTGATTCATCAGGGGGTGCTGAGGATTCGTATGTCTGTCCTACTCTCAGGTGCTGATATTGCTGGTTCAGAGAAACTATTGCTCAAAAAAACTTAGATTCCCGCACAAATAGGTGGCACAGCAAGTTGTCTTAGTTTCAAAATTCATAAAATTGAAAGGACCTTGAGTAGGTTCTGCCTGCTTCACTTTCTAGTTCTGTGTTCATATTTCAGTGTGAATCCTTACCACTAACTTTTTTGTATTTTTGGCAAATGGAAAAAAATAGGTAAGTGGTTCATTGTCTGAAAGTATCTGGCCTTACTTGTTAAAATGATGGTCTTGCTACGTATCATTTCCTGGTGCCATGGAATTTTCTAATCTTGAAGCCCTTTTAATTTTTCTTAATAGGTCTAATTTAATGAGTAAGAGGAGCAGTTTCTGTGTTGCACTTTTTCCTTGGGGTAGTCAACTGAAGGCTTTGTTTTCTCATTAGGGGAAATACAGTGATAACTTTGGTCTACCTGAAGGATATACAGGTTAAAGTACCTTCTCTTTGACAGCTGTGATTGGGGGGAGATTTTAATTGTTAGTGATGAAGTGAAATCTTAATGAAAAGAGACTCAGTGTAGCAAATTGTTTACAGCATTAAATGTGTTTGTGTGTGTGTGTGTATGCATGTGTGTGTGTGTGTATTTAACTGATTAATGCTTGAGGCAATTTTACAAATAGGACTACAGATATTTGCTGTGCTGTCTAATGCTTACTACTTTGTTGGTGCCTAATCATAGTTTGATGTGGCAGCATAGCAGAGGTCTCCCTCCCTTCTAATAAAGTAGCTCAGTAAAAGGGATTTAAACCTTATTTGTTATAATCCTTAACACCACCAACCCCCCACTTTCATAATATAAGTTTATTATCTGTAGTGGTTCACTAGTGCTTTACTAGTGGTGGCTACTATGCAGTTATTGCAATTTCCAGGGTTAATAGGTATATATGGAGGGGCAGTGTTCCTCAGGGTAGCCACCCTGCCTGGTAAGAGTCCCAGTTTCTTCATCTAAAATTAAGGTCAAACTTGATGATCCTAGGGCCTTTTCTAGTGTCACAATTTCTGATTTTGTCTTGTAAAAGTTAATAAGTGTGCAGGTATAGCTAAGCAACAGAGTCTTTCACTGTATGCTAGAGGTTACATTTGCAGCTCAGTGAGGAAAAATAAGTTAGACATCACGTAATTCTAAAAGTGTCTTGCATTAATTCATTTCTCTAGAATATTTAGGTATGAGGTAGTTTAAATCATTACCTATGGGAATAATTAGAAATATATACCATGAAACTTGCTCTTTTCCAAGGAATACAATATATGCAGTAGAAGGTATAACTTCTGCCTTTGGGTTAGAGATTACTTTAATATCTTGGTTTTTCCCAAGGTTAACAATATGAGTCTTAAAAAAGATACGAGTCAGTGTAGTACTGATATTAAAAACATGCTGATTTGAAAGTAGTTTTTTTCAGGCAGTTGTCTGTTACATTATCTTTGAAACAAGGGACAGATAGAAAACTGCTATAAAATTTTAGCTGAAAGAATATTTACTAGTAGATTGTAGTCCAGCTTCTTTTTGTGGGAACTTAGGAAGCAGGCACAGGAAGAGGTGACTTATGTTCTGATGAGTTCACATGAGCAAACAATACCACACTAGAAGTCTGGAACCTGTGAGGAAGGCATATACTCCAGGCTCAGAATGAGGTGATGCTGGGCCAGAAGTACACACTTCCCAGGGGCAGTGTCAAGGGAGAAGCCCTGAGAGGTAGAGCAAGCAGGAAAGCCAGGAAGCAAATGGTGCTTTTCCAAGAACAACGGGTGGAGGTGCAGTTTAGGGGCAAAGCAGATGGTTAGCATGTGCAAGGCTCTGGGTTTGATCCCTAGCACAACATAAACGAAAGCACCTGCATTAGATATCTTGGGGCTGGAGAGATAGCTCCGAGGCACAAGTGCCTGCCTGGCAAGTGCAAGGTCGTGAGTTTGAACCCCGGTCCTGCAAAAAAAAAAAAAAAAAAAAAATCTCATACGCATGAAACAGTAGGCTAGGGCCAGATCAGAGCCTTTTCCTTCAAGCATAGCACCCAGAATGCACTCTTTTTCCCCCTTCCACTGTTCTTTATTCATTTTCAGAGTGCCAACTTGAACTTGAATAGGTTGAACTAACCCAACCCATCTCTGGCAGGTATATTGAACATGCCGTATAAAGTATAGCATTCAACTTATTATTTCTTTCTCGAGAGTTTTCTTCAGTCCATTAAGACCCAGCTTGCTGTACATGGGCTTTTCTGGAGGATGTGGGGCAAGAGCAGCAGGTCTAAACCGTAGTGGAGGTGTTCAGTCCTTGTGGGCTTTATGAGGTCAGTTTCTGACCACTTTGCTGTGAATGGTACAACTGACACAGTAATGCAGCTTCACATACAGCTTGGGAAACATATAACCGTCGAAGACACTCGCTTCGGAAATGTCCCTGACGGCGGCGGCCTCCACTTTGTTCTGAATGACAAACTTCATAATGGCCTCATCCTTGGGTAGCCACCAGGCACAGTTCCTGCAGCGAATAGGTTGCACATGACCACGGCCCTTTTTGGTACGACCGTTGTTCCTTCTTTCTTCCTTCTTTCTTTCTTTCTTTTTTTTTTTTTTTTTTGTCATCTTGGAAAGGAGGACTGGAAAGTGCCAGAATGCACTCTTAACAAAAGAAGAACTGTAGCACTGTTGAGGCTGGCTTATGAGCACTAAGCCAGAATCCAGCTATGAACTATTTTCTAGATAGGAGGTAAGGATTTGAATGAGGACAGAGGCAGAGAGGGACAGAGGCTGACACAGATTTTACCAGCACTTGAAGCACTTTTATCTATGAATTAAAACAATGTGTCATGTATAAAGTAGGACTAGGACTGGGGATGTGTCACTGAAGCATGTGTGTATAAATACTTTAGATTAATATTTAGGTGCCATCCAATTGATAAAGAAAACATGGATTACTCAAAAGTTACTGGGATACTTGCTTAGCTATGTTGGAAGAAACAAACATAGAGCTCTCCTTCATCTCACATATATAAAATTCCAAATGGACAAAAGACTGAAAGTGCATGTTACATTATTTCTATTTTCTTTGTATATAGTTTTTTATTAATATTTTACAAAGGTTAAACTGCATAAGACCAAAAAGGATATCAGATGAATATGAATGTGAGATTTGTAAGAGCCATTTTAAATGTAATATTTTGAAAAGATGACAATATTTCACATCGAATACCATCTTGAAATTAAAAAGCAAAAGATAAGTGAAAAACTCATCGTGTACTGTGTGTGCGATCCAAAATGTTTCCCATTCTCATTTTGTTGAAGGCTTGTTTATCAGCTGATGGGTTTGGGGAAATGATTGGATCATAAGAACTCTGAACTCCATCATGTAAATTTTTTTAAATATTTTTTTATTTTATTTATTTATTTTTTTCTTGTTTCAGAACCTTTATTTGTTTATTCACTCATTTTTATGGCCGGCTCAGCCTGCCCTGAGGGCAGGGCTGGCGCAGCATGTGTGCCGGGGATCGAACTGTGGTCCCTGAAACCACCCAAGCTTTCCCAAGCAGGTGCTTTAGACCACTGAGCCATCCCGCCGGGCCCCTCCATCATGCAGATTAATACATTGGTGACTTCATTAGTTGAGTGAGTTGCTGGGAAGCTGGTCTCAGGTGGAGTTTAAGCTAGAAAGGAGTTGGTTCAAGTAAGCTGTAGGAAGAGGAGCATGGCTTTTAAGGATCTATTTCATCAATTAGCCCGTCTGGTTCTTTTTTCTCTGTTTCCAGGCTACAATTCCTGCAAAACATTTATTTTATTTTTTTAATTTTTAATTTTTATTTTTTATTTTTTTATTTTTGCAGGACCGGGGTTTGAACTCACAACCTGCACTTACCCAGCAGACACTTATGTCATGGAGCTATCTCCACAGCCCCTGCAAAACATTTCTGAATGCACTTTTACTGTGATGTTTTGCTTCAACAAATGCCCACAAACAGCAAAGCTAAGCTAGCATGAACTCAACCCTGTGAATCTTCAAGTCGAACTAAGTCTTTACTCCTTTACGTTGTTTATCTCAGATATTTTGCCTCAGCAACAAAGCTAATACATGATTAATATACATGGTCAGAATGATAAATACCCTTCAGTCTTAATTCATTCAGAGAATTTTTCTTATGTATTTGGCAAAGGGTCTCACTGTGCACCTTGGACTTGTAGTGATCCTTCTGTTTTCAGCCTCCCCAGTGGTGGGATTACAGGCATGTACCACCATGCTCAGATTTGGTTGCCAATTCATTGTGTACCCAGGGATGGGGCGGATGTGCCATGTGCTAGGGATCAAAGCCCAGTCACTGCTGCTTGCCTAGCAAGCATGTAGTATGCTGAGCTATCATGCAGGCCCTAGGGAATGTTTACTGAGCACTTATGCCTCAGGCACTCTCTTAGTACTTGTGATTTTGTGATTTAATCAGTAAGAACAAAACACTTACTCTGGTTTTTTTTTTTTTTTTCTATCTTTTTGAGGCAAGGTCTCTCTATGCCGGCTTTGAGCTCACTTTCATAGCCCAGGCTGGTCTCGAACTCACATTGATCCTCCTACCTCAGCCTCCCAAGTGCTGGGATTACAGGCGTGCACCACCAGCCCTGGCCCCAAAGTACTTACTCTTTCAAATCTTATATTTTTATGAAGGGAAAGAGAAAATAAAGTTACGTGAGATGTACAATAAAAGTCCATGTGCTTATTTTCTAGGGCTGCCATGCCAAAGTGACACAAACAGATTTACAACAACAGTTGTATGGTCTCCTTATGGAACTGACAATTATGGAGTACATTCTCTTTAAGGCCTCTAGAAAATGATCCTTTTCCCTTTTTAACTTCTAGTGGTTGCCAGCAATTGTTGGCATTTATTTATTGGTTTATAGATGCATCACTCTAGTTTCTGGCACCACTAGTGCTTGCCCAGTGTGTCTGTGTGTGGAAGTCTGGGTCCCTTATAAGGGTTTTAGCCATTGAATTTAGGATCTACAGTAACTTGTATGATCTATTAGTTGGATCATATATAGAAATATCCTAGGGTTATACTTGAGTATAGCTTTCTTTTCTTTTCTTTTTTTTTTTTTTTTGAGTATAGCTTTCCAGGCAACAAATCTAACATAGTATAACAAGACAGGGAAATGATACTGGAGTTGGTTTTTATGTAAAATGCAGAGTTTACTAAGATTTCACTAATGTAATATTTGAGGGGATGGAGTTCATGAATTAATGAGATACAAGAATATGAAAGGAAAGCCTAATAAAATATGGTAATGGGCTGACAAGATAGCTTAGCACCTGCTTAGGCAAGCTCAGAGCCTGAGAGTCAATTCCCAGCCTGACATGCCATGCCAGCCCTGCCCCTGGGTGTGCTAGCCAGCCACTGAGGCCGGGTGAGGTGCTACATGCCTGTAATACCAGCACTGGCAAGGCTGAAACAGGAGGATCACTAAGAGTCTGAGCTGCATAGTGAGACCCTGTACTGAATACGTAAAAATATAATGATAATAGCTAACATTTATTGAGTACTTCATATCTTCAGACACTAGTAATATATAAATGTATTCTCTCATCTTCGTACCTATAAGAAAGCACTAGTCTGTAAGATGAATCTAGTATAATCTCCATTTTATTTTATTTACTTATTTTTGCAGTACCAGAAATCAAACTTGGGACCTTTCCAGGGAGGAACTTATGCTGCTGAGCTATATCCTCAGCCCATTATGTCCATTTTAGAGATGAAAAAAGTAAATCTTTTTTTTTTTTTGAAAAAAGTAAATCTTAGAAAGTTAATTTGTTCAGATTGGCACATTTAATAAGCCAAGAATCACATCTGTATCCTTGTGGTCTGGAGCATAAGCTAGCAGAGTAATGGACATTAAAGAATTCATAAATGATAAATTTTACAAAGTGCATTTACATAGTAATCAACAAATTAAAACATTAGTTATTTTCACCTATCAACTTTAGCATCTGAAAAATTTTAGATAACTAAATATATGACATTCTACAGTAGATTAATTTCTGGCAGAAAAAAAGAAAAGTGGTTGCCCTTTAGAAGTGTAAGAGAATCACAAAACTATGAAAGGACATGGAACAACATTCAGGAACAATGGAAATGTCTTCTATCCCAACTATGGCTTGGGGTATATGGAGCATATGGGGTATATGCTATGTTGCCCAAATACAAATCTGTACTTAATAACAAACATACTGAAGCATTTAGGGATAAGTATTGAGGGTGCAATTCATTTTAAAATGCATAAAACCTAAGGTGAACTGATGAATGGATAATGGGATGGATACATACTGAAGACAACATAACAAGCTTTTAACCATTGTTGGCCTAGATGTTAGGAGTATGCATGTTTTACTGCACAATTCTTTCAGCCTTTATGTAAGTCGGATTTTTTTCATGACACAGCATTGAATTCAAGGACTGTGCTACATGAGCCACTCTATCATTGAACTATATCACCAAGCTTTTTTATTTATTTACTTATATTTTGAGACAAGGTCTCACTAATTTACCCAGGCTGCCCTTGAACTTGTGATCCTCCTGTTGGCACACATAGCCATATGTGGAAATTGTTATAATAACTGTTCATACAGAGGCTGAGGAGATAGCTCAGTGGAATAAGCACTTGCCTGGCAAACACAAGGACCTGAGTTCAATCCCTGGTCCCGCAAAAAAAAAAAAAAAAAATCATAGAATGCTTGTATGCACAGTGACTTTAGAGAGGGTGAGGTTTAGAGAGAGATTGCAAAGAAGATTTCAAGCCCTTCTTGGGCAAATTCACAAGACTGTCTCAGAAGACTTAAAAGTGCTGATCAGCTGTTTATTGAGACAGTCCTGATAGCTCACCTAATTGTAATGTTCACCTAACTCCAAAGCCCAGACACTGTGCCCATGCTCGGCACCCTGTGAAGGACTCAAATTTCTGTCAAGTGCATGTGGAAAACAGATGATGGGTGTGTGACAGTGATGGGGATAGCGTTGTAGGAAGTGGTACAGAAAGGTGGAGGTGATGAGAGGAGGTGATGTGTTCACTATTGTAAATGCAGGTTCCTTCGGATACTCAGGGAAGACGGAGGCTAGAGGAATTGAGCCAAGGACACACATGAGCTGGGACGCTATTGATGTTTTGGCAGATAGAAGAACAGAATGTCTAGGACAGAACCTCTTTTGAAGAACTGACAGTATTTACACAAGCTGAGGACAACAAAACCCAAACAAGTGATCCCATAAAGCCCAACACTGGTTGAGCGTCCTAGTTTTGCATTTTTCACTTAATAGCTGCTTGGGTTGGAAGATACCTGCTATACCTAAATAGCTTTATGTAGTCTATCTTCCATATGAGAAGGGAGAAAACCATGAGTTATATTTACCATATTCAGTCATGAATAGTTTTAGCAAGATAAAAGGCAACATAACTTTGGACAGCATATTTTTTTGTGGGGGGACCAGGAGTTGAACTCAGGTCCTTGTGCTTACCAGGCAAGTGTTTATTCTACTGAGCTATTTCCCCAGACCCATCATGAAAAATGTTTGTATCCATAGTTAAATGTGAGTTCTTCCATATTCTATTAATTCCTTACTCCCCAAGAAATTATTTTAGGGGCTGGGGAGATAGCTCCAAGGCACAAGTGCCTGCTGGGCAAGTGCAAGGTTGTGAGTTTGAACCCCGGTCCTAAAAAAAAAAAAAAAAAAAAAAAAAAAAAT
>PVJA010011028.1:0-55750 GCA_004027025.1 Myocastor coypus | reverse complement strand
TTTTTTTTTTTTTTTTTTTTTTTTATTCTTGTTTCAGAACCTTTGTTTATTCACTCATTTTTTCGGCCGGCTCAGCCGCGCCGAAGGCAGGGCTGGTGCAGCACGTGGTGCCGGGGATTGAACTGCAGTCCCTGAAGCCGTCCAAGCTTCCCCAAGCAGGCGCTTTAGACCACTGAGCCATCCCGCCAGGCCCCTCAACAGTACCTTCTAATAGCATTAATTCTAAGTTCTTAACTGAACATTAAGAACCTAAAAAACAAAAAGAAAAGAACCTGTCCCAAGGGCTAAAAACAATCTTCCTGGGTCCTATCCCCAATATGTTTTAACTCATTGTTGCATTAGACATATTACTTCTAATTTAACTCTTCCTTAGCTATTATAAGCTGGGAAACAAGAGCAAGTTTATTATGTGAATTCCTTGTTCAGAACAGAACGTTCTTCATTTTGGGACTGAGTTCTTAGACTACCTTCTATTGAGAGAAATGAAATTAAGACATACCAAAGCCAGATATGGCAGCACACACCTGTAACCCCAACCTGGGCTACGTAATAAGACACCTACTTAGGTGAAGAACACTCAGTTAATGTTCATAACTTGGGCTAGGCATGGTGGTAGCATGCTTTTGGTACCAACTACTCAGGAGGCCGAGGCAGAAGACAATAGTTTATGATGAAGAATTCAGGACCAGCCTCAGCAACGCAACTACAGCTTGTCCCAAAAGCAAGGCACCTGGGAAAAGATAACCTCAAGCTCATATAGGCAGTTGACAGTGGGGTAAGAGACATGTAAGTGCTCTTGTGTGAGCTGGAAAGGCTGAACACTACTTTCCAGGCAGACCCTTGAGGATGGACCCAACCTGAATTAGAGACCCTGACTTTAATAAAAATAAAACCAAGACACAGAGGCCATAGGAGCAACAATTGGAAGAAGAAAACAAGGGAAAAGGTGGCTAGGAAATTCTAGACATATAGAAGGTAATCGTTCAGTTAGCTACATTTTCCTTCCTGGTTAAAAATCATCTCTGTACCAGCCACTGGACAGATGTGCTGTATCCTTGCTGGTGTCTGGCCAGAATAAAAACTGGCAGTGTCATGAAGTCTGGTTAGATAGGAGCACTGCATGGAATGGGTGGCCAGGTTACTAAGGCCTAGGGTGGATGTCAACTTAATGCAATGAAGTGGAACAGGCAGCACAGGCATCAGATAGCACAGATCTCAGCCAGGGCTGCCACAAGCCTAAAATCTCTCCTGGTCAGATGTGTGTCTAGCACTTTGCCAGGACAAACAAAGCCAGATTAGGAGGATCATAATCCTCCTACCCAAAGAGGAAGACACATGCTCTTGTGGTTAAGGAAAGTGATGGAGCTGTAGTCTGAGAGGTGATAAGATAAAGCTAACTCTAGTTTTGTCTGCATATTGATAAGGAAGTTGTGATTTGAGGGGAGGAAGGACAGGACTTCACTACACAGTTCAGGCTGGCCTTGAACTCATTTTGTAGCCCTGGCCGGCCTCAACTCACAGCAATCCCCCTGCCTCAGCTTCTCAAGGGCTGGGATCACAGGAGTGCACCACCAAGCCTGGCTTCAGTGTTTCTTTTAAAAAAGAGAAGATACTGATTAAATTGAGGATAAAAGTGTGGTGGGGCAGTGGGTCCCAGCAGCTCTGGCAGTGGGAGGAACAGCAGCATGGCAGCTCAGCAAAGCTCCCGCCCTCGACCCACCACTTCCTCACGCCCTACCTCCCCACCCCCACCGCAAGGTGCCCAAGAGGAAAGTCAGCTCTGCCTAAGGAGCAGCGAAGGAGGAGCCCAAGAGGAGACTCGCAAGATTGTCAGCTAAACCTGTTCCAGCTAAAGTGGAAACGAAGCCAAAATAGGCAGTGGGAAAAGATAAATCTGAGGCTGAGGCAGGAGGATTGATGTGAGTTCAAGACCAGCCTGGGATACAAGAGTTCATGGCCAGCCTGAACTGCATAGTGAGACCCTGACTCAAGAAAACAAGGGAGGAAGGAAGGAAGATAGATTTAACTGCAGAAAGTGGAAAAACTAAAAATGAGGAGAGTGCAGCCTCTGATGAAGCAGAAAAGAAGCCAAGTCTGATTCATCACACACCACGTCTCACCAGTGCTCCATCTCCCTTCTTGTACAATCCAGAGGTATATTTTTATCAACTATTTTATAAATGGAAGTTTTTTAGTAGCTCTAGAAACATTTTTTTATTTACTTGTCTTTTTTTGAGACAGGGTCTCACTATGCAGTTCAGGCTGGCCTTGAGCTCACTTTTGTAGTCCAGGCTGGTCTCAAACTCACACTGATCCTTCTGCCTCAATCTCCCAAGTGCTGGGATTACAGGTGTGTGCCACCACGCCCGGCGCTAGAAACATTTCTAAAAGGAGGGAGGGGATGGGGAGATAGCTCCGAGGCACAAGTGCCTGCTGGGCAAGTGCAAGGTCGTGAGTTTGAACCCTGGTCCTACCAAAAAAAAAAAAAAAAAAAATGAGAGAATCCCACCTCATTGCATTTTTGAAGTGTAAACGATTTTTTTTAATTTAATTTTTTTTTTCTTGTTTCAGAGCCTTTGTTTGTCTAATTCACTCATTTTTTATGGCCGGCTCAGCCCGCCCTGAGGGCAGGGCTGGCACAGCATGTGGGGCCGGAGATCAAACTACGGTCCTTGAAGCCACCCAAGCTTTCCCAAGCAGGTGCTTTAGACCACTGAGCCATCCCACCAGGCCCCTAAAAGGTTTTTTTTTTTTAGAGGCAAATCATTCTCTGGATATTTTTGGTACAACCAGAAATAGTGGAATATTGAATTATGACTGTCCTGGGTGTCAGTTTAACATTCCATTGGTGGGGGTTAATTTTATATCTTGCAATACAAAGCATGCTAAATGACAATTTGGAATGGCAGTCATGCATTTAATATGTCTTGGATACTTTAAATGACTTCTATTCCCATGTTTTTAGTAGACTTTTTCCTAAAGAAAACTACTTCCTAATTGTTGCCCTGTCAAAATCATGTGCACTGTTTGGTAGCGGTAGTCTGGTTTGCTTCATTGTGTTAATGTACTGTGAAATATCAAAAATTTGAGTATGGGGGCTGGGGAGATAGCTCCATGGCACATGTGCCGGCCTGGCAAGTACAAGGTCGTGAGTTTGAACCCCAGTCTCACAAAAAAAAAAAAAAGAAAAAAAAAATTGAGTATGTAGTGTATGTGATACAAAATTATGAGTTGGTGAGACTTAAGTAATATTTTCTCAGCATTTGAAGATACTGGTACTTCTTTTTTTTTTTTTTTCCTTTTTTGTCTTTTTGAGACAGGGTCTCCCTATGCAGTTCAGGCTGTCCTTGAGCTCACTTTTGTAGCCCAGGTTGGTCTCAATTCACACCAATCCTCCTTCCTCAGCCTCCCAAGTACTGGGATTACAGGCGTGTGCCACCACGTCCAGCTTGATACTGATACTTAATTCTCTTACAGAAAACTATCTCTAATTTGAAGCTGGAAAGTCACTGGAATACCTGAAAAAACAATACATGGATTTTTTGGGTATGTGTGTTAAGAATTGTGTACAAAGTGAATCGTGTACTAACACAACCAATAAAATCTCAAATACTGACCAAAAAAAAAATTGTGGTGGAGCAAAAAGAACCAGACTGAAAAGTATGGGAAAATGAAATTGGAAGTCCAGGGAGAAGATTTAGCCTTGAAAACGAAGGAAACCTCTCAAGACTAGAAGAGCATTCTTACTCATTTAAGGAACAATCATCTCAATAAAGCACAAAGCTGGAACCTCGAATCTTGACTCATACATGTGATCTCAACACGGAGACTGAGGCAGGAGGACTGCAAGTTTGCGTCCAGCCCGGTAACTGGAAGTAGGGGTGGAGGGATGGCTACAGCTGGAGCTCAGGGTGAAAGCCCTACTTTCAACCTTTCCAGCCTCGAGTACACAGCGGTGTGAGGCTCAAAGCTGGGTTAAGAAGTGATGGAACTGCAGATTTTGCAAAAACCCATTATGATCATAAAATACCATAAGTATGCAATTTGTAGGGGTTCTCTTTTTTGGCCCTCTAAGCATGGGAGGATCTCAAGACTCAACTTTCGCCGGGCGTGGTGGGTCACGCCTGTAATCCCAGCACTTAGGAGGCTGAGACAGGAGGATCGATGTGAGTTCGAGACCAGCCTGGGCTACCAAAGTGAGCTCAATGCCAGCCTGAACTGTACATTGAGACCCTGTCTCAAAAAGACAAAAAAAAAAAAAAAAAAAAAAAAAAAAAAAAAAAAAAAAAAAAAAAGACAACTTCCTTTTGAAAATTCCTTCGTTCAAAACGGGTCTATTACATCAACCTAGACTCACTAGTTTATTTCGCACTTGGAGCACATAATCATCCTACGAGGGCGCACAAATGAACACAGCTGCTGTCCAAAGGAGCTCACGGTGGTAAGCTACGAATTCTATATTGTTTGACAAGGTGGAAGACGGTGAGTGAGACAGAGCGGAGGCTCGAGATAAGGTGCAGGAGTGGAGCTGTCTTCAGAAAAGTGCTCCAAAAGAATTTAAATCAGAGAAGGAAGGGGAATCCAACCGCGGCTAGACGCCAGGTCAGGGGTGAGGCCGCACCGGTGCGCGGCTGCGATTCAGGGGTCTGCCCCACAGCCGCCAGGGCCCCGGCAGGAAGCCACGCGACGCTCGCGCCGGAGCCCTCAAGGGCGCCGCAGACGCAGCCGGGAAGGTGGGAGGAGCAGAGAGCGGGCAGCCCGATGGCTCGCTTTCTGCGATCCGAGGGCCCGCTCGGCGGCGGCCCGGGGCGTACCTGGGTGCAGCCTCCCCTCGCGTCCAACCGAGACCTCCTTGCACCCGGAGCGTCCAGCTGCCACGGTCTGCACTTCCTAGGACGACCGAAAGCCACGCCCAAGAGTAGACACGTGCAGGTGGCGACCGAGAACAACTCCACACGCCTCAGCTACTCGCGTAGAAAGCTGCCCTTTTTCAAGCCTGCCTCGGCCTCTAGGCCTCCAACCTAAGGAAGCAAACCTTCGCCCGACGCAGCAAAAGCCCGCCCCCTTTGGCAGGAGATATCCAAGGGTGACCGGCTTTGGACTTCCGGCTTCCGGGTCAGTTATCCTTGCAAAGCATCCTCAGACGAGCCTTCCTCCCTGAGCAGCCCATTGGATTCTGGGGGTTGTGGTTTTGATTCATCAAGAGAGCGTCTGTGGTAAAAGGAGCTCAGGAACTGGAACTTTTTAGAACGAGAATCACCCAATCCCCAGCTTACACCTCGGTGACGTCTCCAGTAGTCAGGTAGATTTTCTCAGAGCCAGCCCTTCCGCGTGGACTGTGCGCCCCCTAGGGCCTGGAGCCTTCAGCTGCTGTGGCTGAGGGCGGAGCTCAGGTGAGACCTGACTGGCCTCGCGAGGTCCTGCCCATGGGTTACTCTCGAAATAACTAGTGTGAACTCAGTTTGCAGGCGGGACAGATAAAACTTCTAATAAAATCCGGAAGATAGCTTTAGGAAAGATGGCGTGGAGCGCTGGCCGCGAAGGGAGAAGCGGACTGAGTGGGCACCTCGATTGGACAGACAGTGGCTGCAATTATGGAGAAGCGGACTGAGTGGGCAACTCGATTGGACAGACAGTGGCTGCAATTATGGAGGAGGGATTTTTTTTCATTTGTCCCGTGCTAAGGATAGAAACACACACGTAATGATACACGACAGCATGTGCAATGTCACATACAGTGAATGAAGCCCCTCTCAACAGTTACTGGAAAAGCCACGCTTTATTGGGTGGACAGCTGGCCCGACAGCAGATCTCAGATTCACAGTTCATATGTGCACTGAACAGAAGTAGGCAAAGGTAGAGCCGGGCGTGGTGGCACACGCCTGTAATCCCAGCACTTGGGAGGCTGAGACAGAAGAATCGGTTTGAGTTTGAGACAAGCCTGAGCTACAAAAGTAAGCCTGAACTGCATAGTGAAACTCTGACTCAAAAAAAAAGAAGAGAAGGCAAAGGTGCTGGAAGACCTCTGGCTCATCTTAACTTCTACAAAGGGCAGCTCTAGATTCTGTCCGTGTCTGGACCCAACCAAACCAGGCCTGGAGTGGCTGTGCCCCTCATCTTGCAGCTTGTTCAGGGCAGCTCTGCCCTTCATGGTCAGACCAAATTGTGAATGTCAGCCAAAAGGGTCACCCTGGTTTGCTGGTGCATGAGAGAGGGTTAACACAAAGCCTCCAGGCACCAGTGTGTCAGGTACTGCCAAAGGGAAAAGGTAAGTACAGACCCCTGCTGAACACAGGAGCCTCAGCTCTTAGGGGCTATTTATAGCTAGGGACCTAGGCTGCTGACCTGGGACTTTTTCCTGCTGCCACCCAGCCCTGGAGCAAGGCCAGTGTAAAGCATACTTCTCTCCCCGCTCCTGTTTGCCCCTCACCCCAGTGGACAGGGTGGTTCTTTTCTTTCTCCTCCTCAAACTTCCCAGTTCCTGCTATCCTAATGCTCAGTACCTCATGAGGAGACCCTCATTCAAGGAGAGGGAGCCGGCTTTGGAATATCAGTGCCCACCCACTATCCCAAGCACTTGCTGGCCCTAGCCCTCCAGATGCCAGGTGCTGGTTAGCTGTCCTGGTTGCTCAGGGGCAGCTGAGAAAGAGGTGCAGGGTTAGGGAAGAGGCAATAGAGCCAGGGTAGCCTCTGGGCAGACAACAGCAGGAGGAGCCCAGCTCTATACATATCTTCCAGTTAGAGCTCTGGGCAAGCACAAAGGTCACCCGGACCCAGCAAGCTGAACTCGCTATGAAAAGGTGTAGCTTTCAGCAGATTAAGTTTCTGCTCCCCAAAGAGGGTGCTGGAAGGCAGGCAAGGGAAGATTTGGAAAGGTCACTTAGGGTGGGGAGGAGCTGGCAAAGGCCTAGGATCCAGAAAGTCCCTGGGGAGAATAGCAAGCCCCAGGGGCAAAAGTGCCAGCAAGAAGCTGCTCTCTGCCCAGGCAGCCTGAGGAAGGTGGAAAAAGCACAACCAGAGGGTTTTGGTGATGCAAAATGTTGCTAGGAGAAGCAGGGAGGGGGTTGCTTAAGATCTTTGTATTTTGTTATCAAAGGCTTAGATCCATTAATGCTGTGTGGGCTTGGAGCTGTCAGCTGAAATACTCAGATCCCTCCCTGGTGGCCTTGGCCTCATCCTTCTTATGCCTAAGGTACTTCTTTAATCACTTCATCAGAATTGGAGGCAAGTTTCTGGTCTGCGCAAGACAGCGACTGGCAGCCCTTGCCCTGGTGCCCCTTCCACTACTTTTCCCTAACCCCCCAGAGCAGGCAGCACAGGGCCCTGATTCTGCCTCTCCCTAGGCCGGAGAGAAAACTACATCTGGAGAAAGACAGGCCAGCTCCATTTCCAGCAACAGACTGCAGCCCTCTCAGTTTGGAACTCCAGGTGTGTAGTTGAGCCAAAGCCTCTAGTCTCCAGCGAAAAGCTGAGATGACTGCTTGCTGAGGAGTCCTGGAGATACCGGTGGCCAAATAGCTGCAAGCTTCACCTTGTGTCCAACGGGGTGGGGGGGCTGCCTGTCCTGGGCCCTGGATGCACTCACATGTGTTCTGGATGGTTCTGCAGGCAGCGGATGAATTCACCCACTGGCTGGCCCTCATAGCACACCTTGTATACAGCCATAAAGAGTGGGAACCTAGAGCAGAGGGAGATGCCCAGCTTAGTCTCCTGCTCTTGGTCTTCTCTGCCCACCAGTCCTCAGGCAGCTCCTAAGCTTCCACTTCTGTATACCTAAGCCTGCCTACTCCCCTAGAGCTCAGGCACACTCTGATGCTCCATTGCAGAGAACCTAAATACCCCAGCCCTGGGTTTTACGGTCAGGTTGCTGGATGCCCAGCATTCCTTCTATGCCCACTTCACAAGTTGCACAGAGTTCAGGAAGATGATGGATGGGGGCAGACTCCCCCAGCCTATAGTTTCCTGGCCATGGGGCCCAAAGTGGCACCCATTTGTGTACTGGACCCTTGTACTGGAGGATGCTGTATGGCTCCCGGGCTGTCTGGGGCCCCTGCAGCTTCTGCCTATTCAGCATCTCTTTCTCTAGCTGCTCAACAGACTATCATAGCAAACCTGCCTACACATCTCCCCGATTTCATATTTTGTTTTCCCCTGGGCAACCCATTTACTCTCTGAGCTTCAACATCATCAATATGACAAAGTGGCTGCCAGGCGTGGTGGCGCACGCCTGTAACCCCAGCACTCGGGAGGCTAAGGGAGGAGGATTGGTGCGAGTTCAAGACCAGCCTGGGCTACAAAAGTGAGCTCAAGGCCAGCCAGAACTGCATAGTGAGACCCTGTCTTGAAAAGACAAAAAAAAAAAAAAAAAATGACAAAGTGGCAAAGATATAAGATGGATCTGTGAATGTATGCTTACGCATTTTGCAGAGGTGTCAGTAGGCACCACATTTCCTTTGCCATCCTTGCCCAGGTTCCCTTAATTTGGGGCTACAAGCTACTCCTCTGAACTTATTTCATATTCTCCTAGGATTCTTTCCCAGACCAACAGAGCCCAGCTATGTTTTGCTCAGCCCAGTCACCCCACCGTGCTTCCTAGAAAGGAGACATTAACACGGAGCCATCCTGTTCAGTACACAAGACAGACTACAGGGAAGAGAAGGGTTAGTCTTGCAGGGACAGTTAAAGAGGAAGGACAGGACAGGCATGGTGGCACATGCCTATAATCCCAGCACTTTTTTTTTTTTTTTTGTCTTTTTGAGGCTGGCCTTGAGCTCACTTTTTGTGGCCCAGGCTGGTCTCGAACTCACACTGATCCTCCTGCTTCAGCCTCTGAAGTGCAGGGATTACAGGCATGCGCCACCATTCCTGGCTGAGACCCTGTTTCAAAAAGAGAAAAAAAAAAAAAGAGAGAGAGAGAAAGAGAGAGATAGGACAAATAGGTCAAACAAGATATACTCCCCCAGAGGTCCAACCCCTACAGAAAGGAGAAGTTGCCAGGTGTGGTGGTATATGCCTGTAATCTTAACATTTGGGAGGCTGAGGCAGGAGAATCACCATAAGTCAGGGGCCAGCCTGGGCTATAGAATTTGAAGCCTAAACTGCATAGTGAAACTCTGTCTTAAAATATCAAGAAAATGGGAGACAGAGACAGAGACAGAGAGAGGGAGAGGAAGGAGGAGGAGAGAAGAGGAGGAGGAGAGAGAGGAGGAGGAGGAAAAGGAAGGAGAGGGAGGAGGAAGAGGAGAAGGGAGGCGGAGGAAAGGACAGGGGAGGCTCTGTAGTCCAAGTAATGCAGCATACATGAAAACAAGGCCATGGCCATGAACTGGCTGAGATCTCTAGGTGCTCCTGCCCCTTCAAACTGAACATAAATGTACATTCCTTCTCTGCCCAATTTATAGGTTGTGCAGAGTTCAGGAAGATGGTGGATGGGGACAGGGTCCCCTGGACTATGGCTCCCTGGCCACGGGGCCCAAGGCGGCACTCACTTGGCTACCAGGCCCTTGTGCTGAAGGATGCTATGTAGCTCCCGGGCTGTCTGGGGCCCCTGTAGCTTCTGCCCATTCAGCATCTCTTTCTCCAGCTGTTCAATAGACTGTAAAGAAAACAAGGCATGTGGGTGGCAGTGTGAAAGCAGGGCTGCTCATAATGAGCTGGAAAGTCTGGGCTCAGATGGGAGGGAAGGAAAGGTGGGAAGGTCCATAACAGTCTTTAATATTTGTGTCGAGGAACTGCCTCCTGTGACACACCTCTACAGAGATGCTCGCAGGGCCCACCTTTCCAGTGCGGGCGAAGGCCTCAGCCACCTTTCGGTTCCTCCCTCCGTAGCAGGTAGTGATGAGGTCAGCAACACCGCAGCTCTCCAAGAAGGTGGAAGAGGACACAGGGCCATGGCAGAAGAGCTTGGCAAAGGCGATCATCTCCATGAGCCCCAGCCGTATCACTGCTGCCTTGGTGTTGTCGCCAAAGCCCAGCCCATCACAAAAGCCAGCTCCCACAGCCACTATGTTCTTGGGAAGGAAAGGGTATGGGTGGGAAAGGACCCCCAGTAGGCCCAGTTGGCACCCTCACTGCCTGCCTCATGCCCTCACATCATGACATATGTACTGAGAAAGGGATACACAGTGGATGTTCTCAACCAGCTACCTTCTGGTTTCCCCTCAGGCCACACCATCTTTCTTAGGTCCTACCTCATACTCCATCTCTGAAAACATTTTCTCCCCCACTCCCGGGATTCAATTCACTTTTAAATATAAAGGAGCATGACTTCACTGATATGAAACAAAATACCTTCAATTTTTGGAATTTTTTTTTTTTAAGTTCTAAGTTTAATCTTCAAATCACCTGGAAAGCATAAGGACCAGAGTTTGATCCCCAGTATGCATGGCATGTTGACCTAGAACCTCTGCCACCTGCTGGTGTGGTGGTACACACCTATAATCCCAGTGCTGGGGAGCTGAGACAGGAAGATCACAAGTCCAAGAAAAGATTGTGATTTTTTTTTTTTTTTTTTTTTTTTTTGTGGGACCAGGGTTCAAACTCACGACCTTGCACTTGCCCAGCAGGCACTTGTGCCTCGGAGCTATCTCCCCAGCCCCGATTGTGATTTTTTTTTTAATTTTTTATTTTTTTTAATTTTTTGTATTTAGTGTAAGGTCTAAATGGTCTTACTACACAGTTTGGACCTGTAGTGGTTCTCTTGTTTTCAGCTTCCCAAGTGCTGAGATTACAGGCATGAGTCACCAGTCTCAATCTCAGTCTCAGCACACCTCAGGGTGAGGCTGGCACAGCAGGCTGAGGATCAGGGATCAAACCTCCAACCCCTGCATCTGTCTAAGCAAGTGCTTTATTCTGCCGAGTTATCTTGCTGACCCTCTGAAAACATTTTCTGAAAGCCATTTTTCTTTCCAATTGATTCTGCCATCGAGGCCTATTCTGTGGTCCTCTTTTCCACAGCTGCCCAGGATCCACAGTTCTGGCCGTGAACCTTTCTGCATGTCCTGGACACCTTGGCTCCCACTAGTTCTGGCATCTCCTTTTGCCCTTGAGGACCCCCTAGAGGCAGGGATAGGGATGTCCCACAGGAGCACAACGGGAAGGGAGAAGAGTTCACTGGTCAATATGAAGGGTACTAGGGTTCTCTTGCCCATGTACCCACCCTTGCTTCTGAAGTTCTTGTTGGGGGGTACTTTGTGGAGAAAGAGACCCACGGCCCAGGGCAGGCCTTGGCTATCAGCACTTGCAGAGCTGAGCCAGGCCTTCCTTACCTCCAACCAATAGCTACCTCTGCCCTCTTCTCACCTTTAAGGCCCCACAGATCTCTACTGTGTCCACCTCTTGCACCACTGTGATCCGGAAATTAGAGGTCTGCATCAGATCTTTCAGGAGCTGTCCCTGGGCCAGGTCTTTGCAGCCTTAAGTGGAGAATAGGCAGGCTTTCAGCAGGGACTTTTTTGTTTTTGTTAAGACAGGGTCTCACTGTATTGCTCAGGCTGATTTCAAATCCTGGGATCTAGCCATGCTCCTGCCTCAGCCTCCTGAGTAGCTGGGGCTGCTACAGGGGACCTCTTGACTCTTCTTCCCACACCTAAGCAGGACCTGCAACCCCCTCCCTAGGGACGCCCCAAGCCTCCCTCATCTCTGACACCTCTTCCTCTCCCCACCTTGTGGAAGAAGGTGGCTAAGGAGCAGGGGAAGAGTTTAGGGAGGGGAAACAGTAGAGCTATGTGGCTTATTCGGGGCACTCTCACCAATAGTGGTCTCACAGAACTTCTCATCAGCCACCTCGCTGGCAATGTTGGCCCCCATCAGCACACTCATGGGGATACCAAGGCGCTCCCCAATCACTTCAGAGATGAGCTTCAGCCCACTGGGGCCCTCGTCTATCCCCTGGGCATAGGATCCATCCTCAGACCAGCAGCTCTTTAACCCAGCTGAGGGTTTCCCACACAGAAATCCTTCCCCTTCCAAATCCACTTTTATCAGTGCCCCTCCCCTAAGGTCCTGTGCCTTCCAACCTAGTCTTGGCTGGCAGTGAGGAGAGTAGAGAGCAATGGAAAGCAAGCCATGGGGAAACTTTTCCTATGCACTCTTCCGAACTTCTTTCTCTGGGGCAGTATACTCCCTCCAAATTCCCAAACAGCCTCTTTCCCTCTCATGTCCTTCAAATCAGCCTTTCAGAAGGAAAGAGTATTAGGGACCAAACCTGGTAAGACTGGAGTTGGAGTCCTGCCCCTGCCATCAATCCCTGTCTCTCTTACTTACTTGTAAATCTCCTAACTCCCCTAAGACATGTGCCCCCAAGTCACTTTCTTACCTACTTCCCAACCACCCTCCAACAAATGGTCCCAAGCATGTCACTTTCTTAATCCTCTCCAAAGTGAGCTCTTTTCTTTTCCCTGGGAACTCAGCCTATTCCTGTATTTGGTATTCTGCTTGCTTTTCCCACCCTGAGCCTCACAACAGATAGCTGCACTCTGCACCCATCCACACGAGGGTGTCCCTGGCACCTTAATAAGAGATATGCCGATGGTATTGGCCTTCAGGTGGCCCTTCAGCTGGTCACAGATCTTGCCGATGAACTGATGGGGTACCACAAAGATGAGGATGTCAGCCTCCGAGGCAGCCTGGACCACATCTGGGACAGCTACCTGTGGGATGAGCAGGTGCTCAGGGGCCTAGCAGACCTCCCCAGGCCCTAGGCAGCTCATTCAGGAAATCTAGAAGCTAAAGAGGAGGCTGAGGGTATTAGGGACCAACTCTGGGAAAGCTGAGCTTGGAGGAGCAAGTCCTGTGACCCCCTGCCCCCCACCATCATTCCCCAGCTGTAGTTGTCCTGGACGCTTGAGGACTCCTGGATCCCTCTGCCAGCGCTTTTCTAGCATTTGGCTATGGACAGCGAGGCAAGCCAAAGGCTGCCTAGACTTGGCGGGAGGAAGGGGCCGAGTAAGATTTCATCACACTACTCCAAAGACTGCAACTGGGAAGGGATAGCCCCAGCCTTTCTACTCTCTTTCCTGTTCCCCCTCTCCAGGTAGGAAGAGAGCTTAAAGTCCAAGGAACAGCCTTCAGGTCTGCTAATAGCCCAGTGAGTAAATAATGGGGGTAGAGCCTAAGATAGGCACTACCTGGACCCCAGGTCTGGGAGCCTAAGAGCCAGAATTTGGTTGCCATGGAGACCAACTTCCATGGCCTCCCCCCTTCCTTTCCAGCCTGGGAGTCTGGAAGCAGGAGGTATGCTCAGGTTCTTCTCAGTCTGGCAAAGTGTCTAGGAGAGCACAAACGAGGGTGTCCTGTGTCCACAGCAGCCCTCTTGAGATGCTTCCCAAGTCCCACTGGCACCTGAAGTGGCCCTCTCATCAGCCCAAGCGCTAACTTCCCTCAGTTGCTTCCTTCCCTTTTCAAGACCCTTCCTGCTTGCCTGGCAGGTGCAAAGTCCTGAGTTTGATTCCTCGTACCACCAAACAAAAAAAAAAAAAAAAAAAAAAAAAACAACTTTTCCTTGCAAGGTGTCTGAGCTTACCACATTTGGGGGCAGCTTATGCCCTGGCAGGTATTTGACATTCTCATGCTGCGTATTGATGATCTCTGTCAGCTTTCGGCCCCCAACATCTTCCTCAAACACCCACATGGTCACCCGTGGGTCAAAATGTGCCAGCTGGGCTGCATTGCCACCCACGATCTTGGCAATGGCTGAGCCCCTGGCAGGAGGAGAACACAAGAAAGTGGAGGAGTGTAATGTGAGAGAGGAAACACTGGCAGGGGTTGGGATATCTCATCCCAGGAATTTATTTACCGCAGCCCACCAGATCATCTACTTTTCATCTTTATGGTCACTTCCACCCGTGCCAAGTGTGTCCTCCATGACCTGACAAGAGAAAGGATCCTTACTCTGTCACACACTTTGCTGCTGGAGGAAAGGGCCAGCCTTCCAATCCCAACCCCCAAGCCCAAGGAGTCTTTTAGAGAGAGAAGGGGGTGCCCTGGTTGCCTTCCTATGACAAACAGGTGCAACTGCCCAGGCAGGCACAGGGCCACGGAGATCCAGGCACTGTTTGTCCTGTGCGTAGGCATAAAAGACAGCACAGGGACTGAGCAGGAAGCTATGGGCTTTTCCTACTCACCCTCTGCTTTCTATCCACCCAGTGTTCCTACCCAGCCCCTCTGCACATGGAGAAGCTATCCTTCCCTGTGGCCCTTGACAGAGCTGCTTACCAGTTGCCAGAGCCTACAATGCAGACTTTCTTGCCGGCCATGGTGCCGCTTCTCTGCTTGAGCTGCTGGTGCCGGCAGCATTTAACTCCACCACACGTGGGCACAGCCAAGCCCCGCCTCTAGGGTGGCTGGGAGGCTGGCGCCCAGGGAGATAGGGAGTCTGGCAGAGCCAGGGAAAGCGGAGGAAAGGGTAGAGACAGGTGGGGGACAGGGACAGGGCAGAGAGCAAGCTGTTCTTCAGTTTTGCAGCCACTGTCGAGCTCCTTCTCTTGGCCCCAACCCAGTTTCCTACCACTTTTGCACTGGTCTCATTTTGAGGTCTGCCAAGAAATAGCCCAGATAAGGAGCAGATGACTGGTCCCCCCAATGCCCTTTGATCCCAAAGACTGAAATAAATTGTAATTAGCCTATTACCTTAGTAGCAGGTATGGAATTACCCCACCCCCATCCCACAGTAGTAGGGGTGGAAACCAGGGGTCTTCTAGTACTAACCTACCCTCTCCGTCTGCTTTTTGAGACAGTCTCTTTAAGTTGTCTTGGTAGAACTCAAACTTGCCATCTTCCTGCTTCAGACTCCCTCAGGGCTAAAGTTACCCTGAGGGAGGGTATGCACCACCACAGATTGTTTCCTCTTCAGAGGCAAGAATTACCCACCCCTAGCCACTCTAGTTCATCTTTGTACTGGCCCCACACTAGCTCTCCTGCAGGTGCAGACCTGAGTAGGGGAGCAAACATGGGCTGATATTTAAGGATAAAACCACACAGTAGGTTAAGGGCCTACTTTGGGGGCAGCCCAGCCCAGGCTTGAGACCCCAGGGGACATAAAAGACAAGGTCATCTTGGTTGCCACAGCAGCCATCTCTGGGACTTCATCTATGGGCCGCAAACAATCCCCAGCTGCATGTCTTACAGTAAGGAAAAGGGAAGGTCAAAGTCAGAGGGCTCTGATGCTACGTGGCCCACAGTTCCGGGGTTAAGGACAGCAGCAGTGGTCAAAGTTCCTTTTAATTCCTTCTCTTGGGTTTCCACACTCGAGGAGCTCCTACATATTAACAGCTAGTTTCCAGAAGTCAGAGAGGGGGACAGTGCCAGGACCTGGGCAGCTGTTTCCGAAGCTCAGGTAGCAATGTCCTCCTGAGTTTTATGGCCTCAGAAGCACGAGTAAGCAGTGTGACTTTAAGGGGCCCGCAGATGCACATTCAGCAGCTGAGGCTCTCTATCGCCCACAGCCATCTGTTTGACTAAGAAGCTCTGGTTTCCAGGTTGGTCTGGAGTGAAACATACAGGCTCCCACCTCCCAAAAGCCTGCACCCTGGCCTAGAGGGCAGAAAACATGAGCACTGTCTGCTCACAGGCTGCCTGCTCATGTGCTGACCTCCTGGCCTGGCAGACTGCCAGGTAGGCGTCACCATCTCTGGACACACTACTGGCCAGCACCAGTAAAGCACACTCGGTTAGTCTGGGTGCAACCAGCAAGAAGGGTAAGTGGGTAGGAGGTTAAGACTACAGATAATTTTGTAAAGTTCAGGAACTGCTCAGGAAAAGCCTACCATATTCTCCCATGGCCAGAGTCTCCATGAGGGGAAGATGCATGAAATCAGTAGTTGCTTTTTTCCATTACAACAAAGTTAAGCCTCATACATGGCTGGCCTGCCACAGCCTGCTCCTTTACTGCACTGGCACTGAGACAAGGCACTACTGTCAGGCAGCCAGCAGGGGTACTGATTACGGGAGATGGAAGAGTAAGCATGTTTCTGCCCTTGGCACTTAACAGGGCCCCCAAAGAATGAATGTTTATACTTAAATAACCCTCCTGAATTTTCCTAAATAGCTCTTCTCCTCTTAGCCTTTGATTGTTTTAGGTAATACAAAAAGCATTTGCCCATGCAGAACTGGCTCATTATAGGAAATGATCAGTACATCTAGGTAAGTCACCTAGAATGCTTACCCTGAAAGTAAATTGTAGATTATCTGCCTGGAATTAGTGATTCATCAGCCATTCATTACTTATAACTAGCCAGGGTAAAGACATGTATCACTAGCTGGACGTGGCGGCGCATGCCTGTAATCCCAGCACTTGGGAGGCTGAGGCAGGAGGATCGGTGCAAGTTCAAGACCAGCCTGGGATACAAGTGAGCTCAAGGAAAGCCTAAACTGCATAGGGAGCCAGGCGTGGTGGCGCACGCCTGTAATCCCAGCACTTGGGAGGCTGAGGCAGGAGGATCGATGCAAGTCCTGAGACCAGCCTGGGCTACAAAAGTGAGCTCAAGGCCAGCCTCAACTGCATACTGAGACCCTGTCTCAAAAAAACAACAACAACAACAAAAAAAAAAAACTGCATAGGGAGACCCTGTCTCAAAAAGACATGTATCACTTAGATGTCCTTGACATCAATTTTCTCCACTCCAACTTACAGCCCCCCCCACTACTTTTCCTGCTCAACTCTGAGAAACACCCAAGTTCCATGTTAGAAACAGGGGTTGTGGTTCACTGCAAGGCAATGCTCCAAGTTTTTCTTCCATGAAGTGGATTTTTTTTTTTTTTTTTTTTTTGGGGTGGTACTGGGGATTGAACTCAGGACCTTGTACTTGCCAGGCAAGTACTTATTCTACTGAGCTATCTCCCCAGCCCCGCCCCCCTTTTTTTTGAGACCGAATCTCACTATGTAACCTAGTCTGGCCTCAAAATCACAATGATCCTCCTGCTTCAAATACCCAAGTACTAAAATTATACATGTGCACCACTGTACCTGGCGCTCTTCTTTTTGAACAGTGGTACAGAAGAGGAATGCACTGAACCATTAAGTGGTGAGCACACAGAACTGCAGAATCCCATGCTTTTAGTTAATATAAATAATCATCCCCAGCTTTCTTCCAAATGGTGGCTAAGGGACTATCTTGTAACACACTGGCCCTGAAAACTAACATCCTTCTCAGAGCCTTGCGTGCAACTCAAGTATTGGGTTTCTCCCAAAATACAACCTAAGAGATCAAAAAATGCCAGTTCCAATCCCAATCAGCCTATCTTTGCTTTACCTACCATTACAGAGTAGCTGCTGAACAATAGTTAGAGATGATGTTCCACATGACACTGGCCATCACCTACAATAATGCCCAGCAATTATTTTCCAATTAGGTCATTTTTTTTTTTTTTGGACAGGACCAGGGTTTGAACTCACGACCTTACACTTACCAGGCAGGCACTTGTGTCACAGAGCTATCCGTCCAGCCCCTCAATTAGGCCTTATTTTGGGGTAAACACAGAAAACCTAAAGTCCCAGCTGTTGTACAAGTTTTGGCCAAGGCCACACCTGGAGATACCTCAAGGAGTCAATTCCTAAAGGTGATGCATGCATCATCTCTAAGGGACCACAGGCACCAGAGGGCAGTTCACTCCAACCAGGAAGCAGCCCAGGGAGCTCAGAGGGATGACAGACAAGACTGCAGTGCCACTGACCTGGCAGTAGCTGAAGAACTGTAGCTGGAGCGAGCCACAAGGCCCAGTGGTACAGCCCAACAATATCAAGCAGCACCTGGCCTGGAATCACCTCCAAGGTGAGATCCTGTGTCCAGAGAAGATCCCGTGTCTGGTACCACAGGTTAGCACACAACAGGTTCTCATTAAGTATCTGTCAAATAAAATGCACTGGGTTGGGCTGACTGTGGCAAAGAACTACTCAGGAGCTCTCCCACAGGAGGCCAGGAACTCACCCTTGAGAAGAATATTTTATTAAAAGTGGGTGACAATGAAAGGTACAATACAAAAAAAAAAAAAAAAAAAAAAAAAATTGGTCCATGAAAAAACATAATTGTTAATAAAAATTTATCTTCGACAAAGACACTGTGTAGGAGTGCTGAGCTTCCTCCCTGATTCCAGGGAGGAGACGGGCCAGGCTCAGCTGCCCCAGGGTTGTCCAGAGTCATTGGAGAACCTTTGCTGGAGAGTGGAAATATGGCAAGAGGACGATGTTGTCCTCAGTGGAAAATAGGCAGGGGCAAAGGGCAGCACAATATGCTTGCAGGAGCCTGAGGAGGGTGGGCAAGCAGGGCCTTTGTCAGTCTTATGGCTTCAGAGCCAATGCTGAACAGAATCCCCGTGCTGAGTTGTCTCTCACCCTGCTGTGTTGAGTCTGCGAGTCTGAGATATGCTAACTCAGGGACAGCACAACCCCTAGCAATCTGATGCCCTGGAGAGATGCAAAACTATCTCAGTTCCAAGGGGCCAAGTTCCCAAGGTTTTACTACCTGAGGGGTCTGAAGCTTTTAGGGCAGAGGATGGGGAGTCACAATCCTGTGAGGCTGGGATAGGGAAGAGTCACAAACCCAACTCAGAGCTGTTTTGCAGTCCTGGGCGTTTTTGCTTCTCAGTGTCCTAGAAATCACCAATATCAACAGGGCAGACGGACAGGAAGACAGGGCTGGCCCAGGGCTCTACCCATTTGATTTCAGGCCTATTTCTCCTTTGAGAGAGAGGAGCTGAAAGGAGTGAACAAGTCATCCCTCCATGCAACAGCAGGAACAGCCTCTGCTGGCAACCACAGTACCCACATTAGATGTCTGGGATACTGACAGGGAAAGGCAAGATTCCCCTGCCCAAAATACTACGGGCTAGGGCAGGCATGAGGGAATCCTACAAAGGGCAGCTACACAGAGTGTGTGGGAGAGAGCAACTGTTCAAGAACAAGCTCCAATACTGACATGGACCCTTACTAAGGAGTCAAGAGAAGCACTAAGACAGCAGGCCAATCCGTAGGGCCAGAGACTGGCCTGGGGCTTGGTGGAGCCCAAGCCAGGGTTCCTTAGTGCTAGAGGACAACAAGTGAAGGGAGAATTCATTCGAAACATGTGAAAGAAGGAAACTGGACTCTGTCATAAGGAGAGCATGTTGGCTAGCTTGCAGAGCACCCCCAGGCCTGAGTCTAGAAGGAGGAGGTGACAGTTCCTAATTCTCAGGTCTGTGAAGGGCAGGATCAGTATAGTTGGTCCCCTTCAAGACCACCTGGCTGTAGGTCCAGTCCATTCAGAGCACTGATTACTGCTACAGGCTCTCTAACACTATCTAGAGGTCCGATGCAGATCAGGGGAGGGCAGAGGCACATGGGAACTCTGGGACAAAGGGAAGCTGGGGGTAAGAAGGAATTGGACAGGAGAAGAGGCTAACAGGTATCCCGTGAGACAGAAACATGAGACCCTCTTCATTCTGGTATTGTCCTTGAACCAACAGCTCCCTGAAGGCCCTAAGTAAGACCAAGGCAGGTACTATGAGGCAAGCAGCACAGGGCCCAAATAATGAATTAGTACAGCCAAATCAAGGCTGCAGGAGAAGCCCTATGTATTCCGGATTCCCAGAGCTTGCTCTAATTCTTGTCTTCTCTGCTGCACCTAAGGAGAAAATAATGGGAATGGAGGATAAGATCAGAAACAGGCACTTAACACCACTGACTCTCACCATATATCCAAACCCAACTGCCCTTTATCACTTTCCTGTTGCCTCATGCACCTACCTTGGAGTAGAAGTATCGGCAGACGGCTTCCTGAGCCCAAGGCTGGAAGTAGAACTCAGCTCGGCGCTCTTCCTCTGGGTTACCCACCACATCGGTCATGGTCTATGGGAGGATATATGAAAACAGAAAAAAATTTGTTTCCCACTTTTGTATCTGCTACTAGTCAAATTTTATCTCCCTCAGAGATGCTGAAAAAAAAATTTTTTTTTTTTTTTTTTGTCTTTTTGAGATAGGGTCTCGCTATGCAGTTCAGGCTGGCCTTGAGCTCAGTTTTGTAGCCTAGGCTGGTCTCGAACTCGCACCAATTTTCCTGCCTCGGCCTCCCAGTGCGGGGATTACAGGCATGGGCCACCACGCCCAGCTAAAATGCTAAAATTTGAAGGGCCTGCATAATAGCTCAGTGGACTAAGCTCCTGCTTAGGCAAACACAGGGACCAGAGTTCAATTCCCAACACCACACGCTGCACCAGCGCTGGCCCTGAGCGCATTGAGCCAGCCATTGACAGTGGGTGGGGTGGTGCACACCTGTAATCCCAGTGCTGAGGCTGAAAACAGGAAGATCACTATAAGTCTGAGCTGTGTAGTGAGACCCTGTACCAATACATTAAAAAGAAGAAAAAAAAGGAAGAAGAAAAAAAAAAATCCCAGAAATTTGAATGCCCTAATATATGTGATCTCATTTGGAAATGGTTTCTGCAGATGATCAAGATGAGGTCATCAAAAAAAAAAAAAAAAAAAAAAAAGATGAGGTCATCAAGATGGCCCCAAATCCAAATCCAATGTCTAGAATCCTTATAAAGAGGAAGTATAGACACAGAAGCAGGTACAGAAGGAAGACAGGAAGAAGACACATGGATAATGCCATCCACATACTAAGGAATGCTGAGACCACCAGAAGCTAGGAGAGAAGCTTGCAATAGACTCCCTCACCATCCTAAGAAACAAAGCCAGCTGAGTGACAGCTTCAGTTCAGACTTCTAGCCACTGCCGCTGTGAAGCAAAGTTCTGTGCTTCAAGCCATGTAGTTTGTGTTAGTCTGATGCAGGAGTTTCTGCAAGTGAATGCAGTGCCCATCCACCACCTGCTATTCACAAGTCGATGCTTGGTCTGGGGACCTTCTACCACTCCTGGTCTCTTGCTCCTCTGAGCAGTCTGTTGTTATAGGTACAGCAAACACAGCCTAGGCAAGAACTGAGCACTTTTCACACCTATTGTGCCCATGTCTACCTTCTGGCCTGAGTTAACAGCCCCATCCCCCCACCCCCATGGGAAACATCTTTGGTTTTTTTGGTACCAGGAATTAAACTCAGGATTGTATGCTTGCCAGGCAGGCACTGTACCACTGAGCTATATCCCCAGCCCTCTTTTTTGTTATTTTTATTTTTTGTTTTAGAGACAGGGTCTCATGATGCAGTTTAGGCTGGCTTTGAGCTCACTTTGTAACCCAGGCTGATTTCAAACTTCCAATGATGCTCCTTCCTCAGCCTCCCGAGGGCTGGGATTACAACCATGTGCCACCATGTCAAAGTGTTTTTTTTTTTTTGGGGGGGGGGGCATGGTCTCAGTATGTAGTTCATAGCCTTGAACTCACTGTGTAGCTGGGGCTTGCTTTGAACTCTTAGCAATCCTCCTGCCTTAGCCTCCCAAGTGCTTGAATTACAGAGTGTGCCACTATCCCTGGCTAGAAATATATTCAGACTACATATTTTTCCACAAAGCCTTCCTGAATGAGTATGCCTCACAAATCTTCCTTCTCCATTGAATTCTTACTGGTTCTAGTCAATTTCTTTTTTTTTTTTTTTTTTAAGAACTTTTTTATTTTATTTTATTTTTTTTCTTGTTTCAGAACCTTTGTTTATTCACTCATTTTTGTGGCCGGCTCAGCCGCCCCGAGGGCAAGGCTGGTGCAGCATGTGGTGCCCAGGATCGAACTGCGGTCCCTGAAGCTGCCCAAGCTTTCCCAAGCAGGCACTTTAGACCACTGAGCCATCCCACCGGGCCCCTCTAGTCAATTTTGATAATGCCTTATATAGCTAACTACATTTTAAGTGTGCTAGCCTGATTTTTCCAAGTAGAAATCTTGCTCTTTCAATATGGAGCACAATGACAGCACTGAGTAAGAACTAAATGGACATGATTTCCCTTCTCCTGCTTATTGTTTTTTCCTTTTTTTGTCTTGTTTTGGTTGAGAGGGTCTTTCTGTGTAGTTCAGACTGGCCTTGAAGTATGTACCCCATATTTCAATTTGTGGTGATTCTCTTATCTTAGCCTCCCAAGTGTTGGGATTGTAGACGTGTGTCACCACACTGGGCCACTTTTCCTGCTTACTGTAAAATGGCCCCTGGGATGTGCTACAGGCAAATATGGTCTCTAATGACCCTCCAACTCTTCTAACAGTTGTACAAAAATAAAGCAGACATGTACCTCACTGAATTAAGTCCTTTTGGGCCCCTCTTGGGTTCTTTACCTTGAGGTCCCGGCACTGGGACTGAAGCCAGTCATTGATGAAACCCTGAGGGTCTCTGGCAAAGCTGAGCATGAACTCCCGCTGGGTTTTCAGCTGGTTGATAGTTTCTATTGTCTCATGGATCTGAAAGGAAGGAGGATATTCACACCATTTTCTTTTCTTTTTTTTTTTTTTTTTTTTTTTTGAGACAGGGTCTTGTTATGCAGTTGAGGCTGGCCTTGAGCTCACTTTTGTAGCCCAGGCTGGTCTTGAACTCACACTGATCCTCCTGCCTCAGCCTCCCAAATGCTGGGATTACAGGCGTGCGCCACCATGTCCAGCATTCACACCATTTTCAAGACAGAAACACTAAGTTAAATGGCAAATAGTGCCTGACATCTGCATATGCTTCTAGCTGTTGCCCTTCTTTCAGCAGGTTACATGCATTTGTTTCAGGGGTTTCCAGACTTCCAGCCACTGTCACTGTGTCATCTCAACCTCATTACATAGTTGGTCTAGCACCACAGACAGAATCACCTAATCTCTACTGTGAAATCCATTTTCTAAATTCTAATCAACCTAATTTTTTTTTTTTTTTTTTGTGGTACCAGGGATTGAACTCAGGACCTTATTCTACTGAGCTGTCTCCCTGGCCCTAATGCTTTTTAAAAAATTTTACTTTTATTTTTAGGGAACAGTCTACAGGGTATTCAGGGCCTCCCTACTAGAGTGGACTGGTAGTAATCACCTGTTTACAGCCTCCCAAGAGATGGAGATTACAGGTGCAAGCCACCACACCTAGTCTCAATTACTGTCTTAGTGCCCTGGGGGACTAACATACCAAGTGGCTTTTATTCAGGTTTCCTCTTTGGAATTTTACATATGCTGCCCTCTTATTCTGGAATATTCTCCAGCCCCTATATTCCTGGCACCACTGCCCTTACTTCTTCTTTTGTTAAATCCCACTTTGTCCTTCTAGTTGACCTTGAGGCATTTACTCTTGTAGAAAAATCTCTCACCAAAAAAAAAAAGAAGAAGAAAAATCTCTTGCTTCTCCTTGTATTCCCGTTTAGGTTTTGCCTGTCGGGACTATGCCTAATAATATTAACAGTAATAATGACAAAAGCAGTAACAGCAACAGGAGTTAACTTTTTGCTGTTTTATGTGTCACACATTCTTTCCTGCCTTTAAACACTCTGTGATTTCATCTTTGTAACACCTTTATTAAAACAGGTACAGTGGTTCTTAGTTTCACAAACTTAATCTTTCTTAAGTTGTTTTTCTTTGGCTTGTTTTTTGAGACAAGGTTTCACTATGGTTGGCCTTGAACTCATTTTTTAGCCCAGGCGGGCCTTGAATTACCAGTGATTCTCCCACCTCTGACTCCTGAGTGTTGGGATGACAGGCATAAATCACCATATGCACCTATGAACCTAATTTGTTCTTTTTTTTTATGTATTTAGTATAGGGTCTTACTACACAAATCAGACTCATAGTGATTTTCCTGTTTTTCAGCCTCCCAAGGGCTGGGATCACAGGCACACCACCACACACAGTCTCAGTCACCTTTGTGCACCCTGAGGGAGAGGCCTGCATAGCAGGCTGGGGATAGAACCCCCAGCCCTGTGTCTGCTTACGCAGGCATTTTAATCTGCTGAGAGATCTGGCTGGCCCTTGTTCTATGGTCTTGGAAAGTGAAGCCACACTTTATTTATTTATGTACCTTGTGCAAGGTCTCTACTCAGCTTGGACAATTTTCAAGCTTCCCAATGCAGGATTACAGGTGTGTGCCACCATGCCTGCCCAGGGGCAGGGCCAACAAGGCATATGGTGCCAGGGCTGGAATTCCAGTCTCTGTGTTTGCCTAAGCAGGTGCTTAGTCTGCTCAGCTATCTTGCTGGCCCTGAGGCCATACTGTTTAAATGAAATAAATCAGACACACATCTAAACATTGCGTTGTTCCTCTGGTATGAGAAACCAAAAATATAAAGGCCAAAATGTGTAACCGATATTGTGAAATAGAAAATGTTCCAATGGGAAGGGGAACTGGGGAGGGAGGGAGAAAGGAAGGCAGGCAAAAGAAAAATAAGAAAACAAGGAAAAAATGGAAATCAGGGAAAGCCAAGCATGGTGGCACATGCCTGCAATCCCAGCCTATAATCTCAGCACTTGGTAAGCTGAGGCAAGAGGACTAGTAGGAGTTCAAGGCTAACCTTGACTACAAAGTGAGCTCAACATCAGCCTGAACTGCACAGTGAAACCTTGCCTGAAAAAGATGGGGGGGGGGTGAAGGGTGGATGGGGGGGAATCAATGGCGCTACAAAAGTGAGCATGAGGCCAGCCTGAACTGTGTAGCACAGTGGTTCTCAACCTGTGGATCAAGAACCCGGCGGGGGTAAAATGACCAAAACACAGGGGTAGCCTAAAGCCATCGGAAATCATAACTGCAGCAAAATTACAGTTTTGAAGTAGCCACCAAAATTATTTTTTGATTTGGGGATCTGAGGAACTGTATTGCAGGGTCACAGCATTAGAAAGGTTGAGAACCACTGATGTAGCAAGACCCTGCCTCAAAAAAAAAAAAGAATGAAGTCATATCATTTACAGATACAAATTCCCTATAATGAATGCCATGGGGCCTGGTGGGATGGCTCAGTGGTCTAAAGCGCCTGCTTAAGAAAGCTTGGGTGGCTGCAGGGACCATGGTTTGATCCCCGCACAGCACCACATGCTGCACCAGCCCGGCCCTCAGGGCAGGCTGAGCCAGCCATGAAAATGAATAAATAAACAAACAAAAGTTCTGAAACAAGGGGAAAAAAAAGAATGCCATTATTATGTATGGTCTTCATGTAAAATGTACCAATAAACTTAAAACTTTACAAAAAGGTATGGCCAGAATCAGAACTCAGTTCTGAGTTTGGCTCTAGCCATCACCAAGCACAGTATGTGACATACTGTGTCAATATTTATTTAGAATGCAAACTGAGAAGCAAAAGGTAGCCTAGAAACTGTGATAGGGAACTGGCAGCACCCTAACCACCCAGAGCAGAGACCCCTACCTTGTTGTCTAAGGTAGCAATCTCCTGCTGGCTAGCGGTGGACAGCAGAAAAGAATTCATCTGGGTCTTCAGGGTATCATCCACTTCCACATCAATGTCATAACATGCTGTTTTTTTCTGGTCATTTGGGTCAACACTGAGGAGAAAATCAAAGGATTCTGGTAAAAGAGGTGCTTCCCAAGATCAAGGTACAAAGAGCCAAAAAGATGGCCCAAGGATGAAGGGAAAGGAGAGTGAAGGGGCAAAGGCTCAAGAATTTCCAGTTATGACAGAAATATTCTCTATCTTCTTTGAGGTCATAGTTACGTGGTATGTATTTCCTAACAAAAGTCATCAAACCATACTTTTTTTTTCATTTATGTATTTGGTACAAGGTCTCATTACTTAGCTCGGACTCATAGTGATACTCTTGTTTTCAGCTTACCTAGTGCTAGGATTACAGGTGTGTGCCACCACAGGGGATGAGCCGGGTGGGGAGTGTGGGACCAGGAACTGAACCCTAGTCCCTGTGCTTGCCAAAGCAGGCACTTAGTCTGCTGAGCTATCTTGCCATACTTTTTTTCTTACAGTACCAGGGATGGAACTCAGGACCTTGCACTATTCTATGGAGCTATCTCCCTCCACCACACTTTAAATTGTAGCCCAGGCTGGTCTCGAACTCGCACTGATCCTCCTGCACATTGATCCTCCTGCCTTGGCTTCCCAAGTGCTGGGATTATAGGTGTGTGCCACCACCCCAGCTGTATTCCACCACACTTTTTTATTTTTTTTATTTCTTGTCTTTTTGAGACAGGGTCTCACTATGCAGTTCAGGCTGGCCTTGAGCTCACTTCTGTAGCCCAGGCTGGTCTCGAACTCACACTGATCCTCCTGCCTCAGCCTCCTGAGTGCTGGGATCACAGGCATGCACCACCACGCCCAACCCACCACACTTTAAACCGATAACATACTAAGTACAAATTCTACCTCAATGAATTTATTGTTTCAGAACTTTTGTTTGTTTATTTTTATGGCCGGCTCAGCCTGCCCTAAGGGCAGGGCTGGCTGTAGCATGTGGTGCCGGGGATTGGGCATCAAATGGCGGTCCCTACAGCCGCCTGCAGGCGCTTTAGACCACTGAACCATCCTGCTGGGGCCCTGTAAGACATATTTAAAAAAATATAAGCCGGGCGTGGTGGCTCACGCCTGTAATCCCAGCACTCGGGAGGCTGAGGCAGGAGGATCGGTGCGAGTTCGAGACCAGCCTGGGCTACAAAAGTGAGCTCAAGGCCAGCCTCAACTGCATAGCGAGACCCTGTCTCAAAAAGACAAAAAAAAAAAAAAAAAATATATATATATATATATTTTTTTTTAAAGCCGGGTATGGTGGCGCACGCCTGTAATCCCAGCGCTCGGGAGACTGACAGGAGGATTGGTGTGATTTCCAGACCAGCATGGGCTACAAAAGTGAGCTCAAAGCCAGCCTGAACTGCATAGTGAGACCCTGTCTCGAAAAGACAAAAAAAAAAAATTTTTTTTGTAAGACATTTTTAATGGAGTCCTTTTGTATGATTTACATTGTTATTACTGCCTGTTTAAAAGTAGAATTTAGCTGGGCGTGGTGGCTCACGCCTGTAATCCCAGCACTTGGGAGGCTGAGGCAGGTGGATTGGTGCGAGTTCGAGACCAGCCTGGGCTACAAAAGTGAGCTCAAGGCCAGCCTCAAAAAAAAAAAAAAAAGAAGTAGAATTTATTGGCCCGGCAGGATGGCTCAGTGGTCTAAAGCGCCTGCTTAGGGAAGCTCAGGCGGCTGCAAGGACTGCCGTTGGTTCCATCCTCTATCCCCGGCACCACATGCTGCACCAGCCCTGCCCCTCAGGGCAGGCTGAGCCCGCCATAAAAAGAAATAAACAAACAAAAGTTGTGAAACAAGAAAAATAAAATTAAATTAAGAATTCTAAAAAAAAAAAAAAATATATATATATATATATATATATATATATATATATATATATATACATACACACACACACACACACACACGTATCTATGTATCTATCTATGTATCTATCTACGTATCTATATATCTTACATACTTTTTTGTTTTTTTGAACTAAATTTTTTTTTTCTTTTTGCTGAACCAGGAATTGAACTCAGGTCCCTGTGCCTGCCAGGCAAGATTATACTATCTCCCCAGCCTCTTGAACTGAAATTAATACTTTTTTTTTTTGGTGGAACAGAACCAGGGATTGAACTCAGGCTCTTGTGCTTGCCAGGTAAGCACTTATTCTACTGAGCTACCTCTGCAGCCCTTGAATTGAAATTTTTTTTTTTTTTAACTGAAATTAATGTCCAAATAAAATCAAACACACACACACGTACACGTACACATACACATGTAAGCCTAAGAATCCAGGACAGACTAATTTTGGATTTCTTGGTTTTGTTTTGAACCCAAGACCTTTAAACTGAGCTGCATTCCTAACCCACTCCCCCTTTTAAATTTCAAGGTCGAACCTTTCTAAGTGGTCCAGGCTGGGCTCAGACTTACCATACAGCTACATAGGGCTGGGATACAGCTTAGTGGTACAAATGCTGCCTGGCAAGTGCAAGGTCTAGAGTTTGAGTCTCAGTACAAAAATGACAAAATTCTACCATTTAGCTACACACCAACTTTAATGAACCCAGTGTATAAGAAGAAGAAATTACTAGAGGGTAAGGGTAGTTCAGGACCTAAACAAAGGCAGGCCTTTACCAGACTTACATAAAGCAAAAGGACTGGCCAGGATTGTGGTGCACATTTATAACCTCAAGCAGAGATAGGAGGACTGTTCCAAGTTTGAGGCCAGCCTGGGCTATATAGAAAGACTCTGTCTCAAAAAAGAAAAAAGAAAAAAACAAAAGACAAAGAAGAAGACAAATGCAGTATCTAATAAAGACATACTGCTTTGAGGAAGTACCTTTATTTACTCCCTGTCTAGATACCTTGCTCTGTATTTTCTAAACAAAAGATACAATGGAGCCAGAGTCTCAGGCTGAGAAAAATGCCATACTACCCAAAGATGCCTGTTGATTCTTCCTGTCAGCAACAAGCTTGTAAAAGTTAAAAACTGATTCTTAAGGCACAGAGCTCTGATGGCCAACTGTTTGCTGATTTCTAGCCACCAACATTCCATCACCAGTCAGGGAGTCAGTAAGAGCTATGCAACAACACATCGCTATGTAACAGTATTTCCATCACTCAGACAAGACTAACCCTAAGAGCACAAATTCCAGGAAAATTTGTAACTAGGAGGCAATAAGTAACCAGGAGTAATAGTTACTAGGAGTAACTAGGAGGCAATAGTTTTAAGTATAGGTCACACAGACTTCTCTGATGAAGATAAATCTAACTAGATGTTTACATAACTTAAAATAACAGCTATGTCTACCTACTTGTCAAGTCCCTGAAAGTTTGACACTAGCTGAGCTACTATAAATCAGCTGTAGCACACTCACGGCCTCCTATACACAGGATTACCTGATGACATGATTAATGATAATAGGTTCTGGTGGCATAAGCAGGGCATGGAGCCTTTGAGGGATCTCTGAAAACTTCATACGTTGAGACTCAAAAATCTGTAGGAAAAGGAAAACAGCTACAAATTGCCATTTTGAGTATACTCAGTACTTTGATGGATTTTAGCAAAAGAATGGGTCCTTTACTTACCTGCTGGAGGTACTTGTCACAGATGACAAACTCCCGCTCATGAGGGTCCTGGAGTTTATGTGTCTTTATATATTGCCACAGTGCTTGGATAATCACTGGACGAGTCTGGGTGTGGATACCCAGGAGCCGAGCCAGACGAGGGTCTAATTTAAACTGGGGAGGCTGCAGGGAACCAAAGAATGTAGGGAATGAAGCTACCGGGGTGGGTCTATATGCATTTTGGGGTGTTTAGTATGGCAACACACAGTCTAGTCAGCAAACATGAATGCAGTGCTTCTTCTGGAACAGAGAACTACTAGTAGGAATTTATGAGGTAACTAAGAACTATCCTTCTACTAAAGTGACAAGTTATTTACAACTATACTTAACTCCTCAAGTCAGACTGCTGTTGGGATCTGGTAGTGAAAGCTGGATCCCTTCACTTCTCCAAAGATTACCTGGTAATCCAGCATCAGTAGGACAGTACACCGTACATTCACGTCTCCTGGCCGCTTCACCTGGAAGCCATCGGTCTCCTGTGTAGTGGCGGTCCTGTGCCACTACAGAGAGGAAAATGTCAGGGGGTGCTCTCCCAGAGGAAGAGCTGGGGCAGAAGGGAGGAGCTTCTGTAATGGCCGAACATGCAGCTCTGATTACTGAGGCTACTGGAGAAGAGCAATAGCATGAGGCATTCCTACAAATTGCATATGGCTTTGGGATTACTGTGTATGAGCAGATTAACCTTTTAATTCTGAGTACTTGGGATCACATTAGAATTGGCCTGAATTTTGGGGATAATTTTATCCACAAAATGGGTTATATGTGAGCAGAAATTCAACAGAGACTGAGTACTTAGGACATGTGACAGTATTATATATTTATCTGGATTATCATTTAATTTACAAACGTCCAAATAATTTGCACATGAAAAACCTAATACTTAGAAGAATGAAGTAACTTGCCTAGGTCAAAGAGACACAAAGCGGCAGAGCTGCAATTTGAGATTGGTATGCCTGATTCTATAGTCCACAATCTTAACCACTACACTCTACTGCTATAAAATTAAGTTGAATATATTTACAAATGTCTACTGATGCTATGACTTACTTCCCTTATTAGATGGTAAAAACCTTCTCATGTCTCTTTAGTGGTTGAGGTTAAGGGGCTGCAGCTACACTGGCAAAGAAAGGAGTAGGTTAAGTTCATGGGGAGTACTAGACTGTCATTCTGGCTGTTTCTCAAAGAATACCATTGCTAACATGACTTTCAAACCACTGTACAATTACGCACTGGTAACAGGCTTTCTGGTGATTTGGAATGTGATTCTAAGGAAGCAGGGACCACAAACAAGTCCCAGGTCTATAAAAGTAACCCAAGAAAATACTAATATGTTATTAGTCAATCCTTTAATGATAGCAAATGCTGCAGTAAAAAGTATTAACAGTTTGTGGGTAATTATATCTAATAAGCAAGATGCAGAGATGCCTTGGCATGTAAAGGAGGTTTCTATTAGCATCTTCCTTGATAGTGGAAGAAGTGGCTAGGACACTAACACTAAAAATGTAGGATAAATTAGATTGCAAGCTCTTGGGTCCAAGTTGGACACAGCTAGTGACACCTGCATGTCAATGTACAAACTGCAGGGGTAGAACTGTGCACGTGGGGAACTATTTTCTACTCCACCCCCAACTCCCAGCTGTTAGTTTGGCTTCCAAATCCATCATCCTCCAGTCACACTGTCAAAGCCTGGGAGATAGAACAACTCACTTCTACCAGATGGTTATCTGGTCCATACAGGTCTTTGTCCAATTCAATCACCAAGGACTTAAAAAAGGAAGAGAATTTCCTCTTTTGTTTGGTGGCATCATATTTGGACAAGGCTGACTAAAAAGAGAGGAAAGGTAATGTTAGAAAAACCCAGGAAAAAAATCCCCCAGATAAAATTCCTGTGAAAAATGAATGTACAACAATGGGGAAAATGTCTCAATATAGGTGGCAAGGCAGGTATCTGTGGGCATTAAACCAGTCATAATAGCAACACAACCCTGAAGCAGACACAGACAGGGCCACTGACTTATCACTTCATTTCCTCAGGGAAATGAAGCAAGTTAAGCCAAATCACTGCACATAACAAAGCAAGTTCTGCCTATAGAGGGGAAGTGAATCATAGGCAATAAGCAGCCAGAACAAAAACAGCTTTATTTGAACAAAATGACAAGGCCAGTAGATGGACTGGACCTATACAGAGAAGGAGGCTCTGACACTGAGACCTGGTTCTCCTACAAAAATGCATCCAAATTAGCCTGCCTGTGAGCAGCCAAAAATAGGAAGCCAGAGGGTGGGTATAAGGAAATGAGAGAAAGGTGAGCTTTCCCAAGGGAGCTTCTCAGGTGGGAAGTGTGCAGGCTATCATCTGTCAGCTACTGCTCCCTAGGAAGCAACAAAGAGGCTGTTAAAGAAAAATCTATGCCACTTATACTGTGAGGTATCTCCAAAAAGCTGGAAGAGGGAGATGCTACAAGGGAATCAGGACCTCAAGGACTCCAGAAGGGAAACAAGGCCTCAAATGATAAATGCAAACTCACTTGAATTAAAACAAACATAAAACCCTAACTAATCTGTAGATACTGGTAAATTCAATGGTCAGCGGCATTACAAGGAAAGTAAATAACAAATCAGATCCCAGGACAATGAGTTTTTCGATATACCAGTGAGAGCTCAAGCTGTGGGAGCAGATACAAAAGACTATTGTCTTTCTATGCAAAGAATAGCGCATCCCTCTCCCTAATGTTCCCCGCTAAAAGCCAGCCAGGCTTCCTGCTGACCAGGCAACACTACTTGTTCCCAGTAGCTTCCCCCCCTAGACGCCGACCACAATGGACCTTGAACTCACATCCTCCAGGAGCCGTCCTTCTACCCGAAGCTCCCAGGATGCCACCGTCCCTTCCCCATCCTCGGCATCTGATTTAGCCGGATTGAAAGTGTTAGAAATGAAAATGCGCAGCTTCCGTTTTTGCTGAGAAAGGTAGAAACAGGATTGATAGTGGGGCTTCAGTGGTTTGATGCTGAAGACAAGGGTGTCCCCAAGCCTCAAAACTACTCCTAACAGACTGGCTTACTGCCTACCCAGTCCCTCAAGTGGGTAGAAGAAAATTCAATTTAGAAAAGGAGTACAGGCCACACTGGTCTGAATACAAATACATACAATGGGATGCCAGGTGGACAAAGTCAAGCAAGATGCCAGGTTCCCAAGATAGCAGAGCAATTACAGCAAGAACACGGACAGGGTATATTTTTAGTGCAAGACACATCAAAAGCCACTGTTCTGTTCTTGGGTTTCTAATGTAATTCTTGGTTTGTAGGCAGAAGGAAGAGATGTAACTCAAATGCCAAGGAGAGCTGTGCTGTGCCTGTGATTTCTTGTCCTAAGCCTGGTGAAGGTTCCCAAGCCCTCTCCTTTGGCCCTCTGCCTAGCTCTTTCCTGTGTTACCTTGATGGGACGTTTCAAGGCCTCTTGGATATCTAGACGTTTCCTCATGATAGTCTGGTCCAGTTTCCTTTCAAAAGCCAAGAGGTCCATATAGGCCTGGGATTCTGGCACCAGTTCACGAATCTTAGGAACAGAAAGATACAGTTGTGATCTAGAGTAGACCACTTTTATTCTCAAACTCACCACACCTTCAAGAAGATCTACAGCCTGCACTTACCCTCTGAGGTAGAATTTTGTCAGCCATCTTCTTTTTCTTTGCACTGTTCAAAACAAATACTGTTATCAGGTTGGGACAGAACTAGTCAGAACATGAAGGTAAGTTAACAGTACTTCCATTTACAAACAGCTTCACACAAAGCAAACCCCCTCCCCAATCCCAATCCATCAACTCCAATACTACCTCTACCACCAATACCAATACCAATACCAATACCACCACTACCACTACCACTACCAGACATTTTCAAGGATGAGTCTCCATAGTACCATCTGCTAACATAGCACCACCACTGTGGTTCAGGTACTCCCACCAGCTGCATCCTCAGACTTCCCCTCCCCCTTTCCTCCCTCTGCTCCCAGGTCATCTTACTTGTGGTTTCGATTTTGGACCGCCTGCTGCTGGACCTGCTGGATCTGCTGGGGTGCAGGTCTCTTGCGGGACTGGTCCATCCCTGACTGGGCCAGGCCAGGTCGAACTGAAGGGTTCCCCCCATAGCCAGGAGGTCCCATGGAAGGTCCCTGAGGTGTCATTCGGCTGCCTGGAAGCATACCTGGTCTCTACAGAGGGGAAAGGACCCAGAGATGTCACAACTTCCCTTGCTAACTTCACCAAGAAAGGGAAAGGGATGAGGAATGTATGAGTCCTTTGAATGAAACAACACTGTCTTGAGAAGGTAGGGTAGAGGGCAATGAGTAGAGCTCTCTGCCCTCTAAAATACAGCTAATTGGAGCTTCTTCCAGTCTTGGTTCCCTAGAAAAATAGGACCTTAAAGGTAAGAGCCAACCCACTTACACTCAAAGTCTCCCCATTCTATGTTGGATCTGATTCACTGGATATCTCCAGTCCCACGTTCACTGTGCTATCTATCTCCTTAGAAGCTGATCTTAACTGCAGTTACATTTTGTGTTTTCGGTGAAGACTGGAACTAGCCAAACTCTTTTGCGTTCCATGTTCACCTCCAGTCTCACTTCACCCACCCAGGATCTGTTACCGACTTCCCATGGAAACAATGCCTCTGAAGGAGGTAGGGGTGGTAACTGCCTTCCCACGCCCCCACAGGACCCGAACCCCTCCCAGCAGAGTCCCTCCCACTTCTCCCCTACCCCAGTCACAACCGGGCCCCTGCTCGGCCCCGCCCCCGGCCCGCGCGCCCCTCCTCCTGCCCCGCTCACCGGATAGGCCGCTCCAGGCATCGGAGAGCGGTACAGCCCTTGACCGGGAGCCGGGCCCATTCTCACAGGAGGTCCGGGAGTTCCGCCGGGCCCTAGGGCAGTCGCCGCGCCCGCCCCTCCGGAGGCTCCGGCGCCACCGCTCGGGGCCACAGCCTGAAAACCCGCCCGGGCCGCCATCTTCCCGGAGCTGCGGCTGCAGCTGCACAAAGAACCGGAACCGGAACTCCCCCCGCCCCCTGTACGCCCCCCAAGCGTCTGCCTATTTGTACGCCCAGCCAGCCAGCGGGACCGGGATGCTCAGGGCAGCGAGACTGTGGGCTAGAGGGGGCGACTAGCGGAAAAGATGTGCTGACCACTCCCTCCCGTCTTCGCGGTCCTAGGAGGGAGAACCATAGAGATGAGATGTGGGCTAGAGGGGCCCAGTGAGCCGGCGCCCCCAGGCTGACGGGAGGACGACGAGGCGCTAGAATGGACCACAGCCCCAGCCCTGATCAAGAGAAAGAAAGCCCGGCACATTTAACTTTGTAAAACGTTCCGATCCCTTTTCGTTTCATTCTCTTACTTAAGGTGGTTGAAGAAGGGAACACACTATTCCATTATGGAATGGGAAAACGATTCAGGAAGCAAATGAGTTGGCAGAGGTGAACCAGCAGTAAAGCCAAATCCTGGATTAGAGGTGTCCTGGGTTCATCCCACATAGTGTTTCAGCAACTACTTCCCACAAGAGGAACTTCAACCCAACTGCTTTAACCTGCTTTCAGATTTGAAAATCCAGTTTATCTTGAATTTTGACCGTCTCTTCAAATCTTCTCCTCTTCCTCTTCCCCCTCTCCCCTCCTCTTCTTTTAATGTATTTGGTACAGGGTCTCACTATGCAGCTTGGACCTATAGTGATCTTCCTGTCTCAGCCTCCCCAGCGCTGGGATTACAGGTGTGAGCTCCACACCCGGCCCATGGTGCCAGGGCTCAAATAGGTGCTTAGTCCACTGAGCTATCTCACCAGCCCTTCTCTAAATAATTCTTTATGGTGGGAATTATATTTGGGGACTTTGTTTCCCTTGATCCCTTCTCTCTTTCCCTACCCAGTCCAAACTTTGCTGATGTGACAGTCAGCTTGTCCCAGAAGCACGAGTGTCTCCCTGCTCAAACGTTTTTATTCCTTCCCATATTGTATGACCTCAAGCCAAGTTCAGCTCTAAGCATGTAGTGGGAATACCTAAATACTATTCATATAAAAAAGAACAACACTGAAAAAGAGATGGTTGGAACCCAGTTTATTAGACCAGAGGCATGCGTCACCCAAAGAGAGCTCTGCCTACTCTTCCCCCAACCAGCACACACTTCTTGGCCTTGCTCCTGCTTCCCCATGAGTAGGACTGATCTCTCTCTGGACAACCAAGAGTTCCCAAAGATCCTATAGCCTTACTCTCCAACTTCTGGCCAACACACAGGTGACTTGCCCATGGGTCCTGTTCTGGAATTGGAGACCGAAAGACAGCTGGGCCGAGAGGACCTGGAAAGGGGTTGGGGTTCTGGCCTGGGAGGAGTTCCTGGAGGAGGGGGTGGGGCAGGCCCTGTACCTCGCTTCTCTCTAAGATAGGGAAGGTGAGAACAGCAGTTTGCACTCCTCCTGTAGGTCTGCCTCTTTCCTCCCATGGCCAAACCTTGCTTCACCAGAATATATAAGTGGTGGGTTTGGGCATCAGGTGAGGAAGGGGGGCTGGGCACCCAGGAGGAGTGAAAGGCCACTGATGAGGACCTCAGCATCTGCCTTTGAGCACCCACTGCCCCAGCTGCGTAAGTCACCAGTCTCTAGTTCCCTCTGTTTCTAACATTCTTGACTCAGTAGTGTACAGTGTGGTTTTCCACTCCCTAGATGGGGGCTACCTCAGTAGCGGCCCCTTTCCAGGGAGGCCCCAGTCAGCCAGGCAAAGGGCATTGGGATAGGTAAAGCAGGGGAAGGGAATGTTAAGGCTGCAGGGAGGGCAGAAGGTACCCGGACCGGGGGGAGAGGATGAGGCCAGCAAGAGGCAGAGCTTGTGATTCACAGCTTCCTTTATGTCGCCCCGAGACAGTGCGAAGGTTACAATGCGCGTGTCGTCTCCTTGTGCTTCTCAGAGGGATGTATGTACACAGTACAGACACCAGGGGAGAGAATCCAACTCTTTATACAGGTGAAGGCATTCAGACAGGGGAGGGGAAGAAACACAGAAGGGGGAACTTCAGGTGTGAAGATGGTTGTCAGAGACAAAAGGGAGACAGACAGGGTTAGAGGAAAGTATATACAGAGATATAGCAATATAGAGTCTGTATCATATAGAAATAGAAAATGCAGATGAGGTTGTCGAAAGAAGCAAATGAAGTTGGGTGTGAGGACTTGGGAGAGTTCCATAAGAAAATTTATGGAGGTGGCCCTTGCAGAGGGCCTTTTGGGGGAGGGGCCAGTGAGGCCAGGCACCAGTGCCCCTCCCCCTGAGCTGGAACTAACCAGCCAGGTCTTTCTGGGGACTAGAAGAGGGCTACTTCTGGGGATGAGGGCAAACTTGTAGGCATCAGAATGTAGCCTACAGCACCAGGGCCATATCATGTCCCCATTTCCACTTTTTTAGGGGACCTCCCCCTCACCCGTAGAAATTCCACATGGTATGAGAGAGTAGGATGGGGCTTTTAGTTCCTGCCTGGAGAACTGGGTTTTGGGGGGAGTCACTGGCTAAGGGGGTCTCTTAAGGCTGGGGAACCCCCCCACCGGCCCTCCCCCATAAAGTACATTCTCTGGTTTGGGGCCAAATTCCAGACCCCAGGGATTCCCTCCACCCCTCACTGGGAGGGGGCTTTGGTGACAGGTGGCAGCAGAATGTAGGTGGACACTCAGATGACAGACACAATTCAAACTGGGAGCTAGGGTAGGCAGCATGGAATAGGGAGGGGCAGACTGAGGGACCTTGCCCCGTCCTCTTGTTCAGATCAATTTAGTTTTGTTAAAATAAAAAGAATGGGATAGAGGCAGGGAGAGGGCTCTGTGGTCAAGACTCCTTCCTCACCACAGACAAGAGGAAAGGACTGCCCAGAAATGCAGGTAAGTCCCCAGGGCTGATGTGGGGGCAGCTGGAACCCCTTGTTCTCCTAGCCCTCCCCACCTAGGCCTTTGGTACAGTGGCTGCGGGGCTCAGCAGGTAAAGTCCTCAAACGTGCCTCGGGCCGGATGGTGAGGTAGGATGTTGGCAGCGTACGTCATCCCGGCAGGATGGCCCCGGAGGCTCTCGCACGGGTTCTAGGGGAAGCGCATAGGACAGGGACTGGTTATGGGAGGGGTCGTGGGTCGCGCTGGGGAGCTGTGGAGGTGGAGGGAAGCATGTGGCGAAGGGATAGGGGCTTGTGGGGGAGGGCCGGGCGGTAGGCTGTCCCCCTCACTGCTCTCTCACGTGTCTTTTGACGTCATCCAGGCTGAGCGCCACGCCCTTGTCTGCGCTGCTCCTCTTGGCCTCCTTCTGGCACTTCCCGCGTTTGCACAGCTTGTGCTTAAGGACCTAGGAGGGGGCGGGACGCGTGGGTGGGCAGGAACCCTTCTCCCCACTCAGGCCCTGCCCTGGTGCCACACCTTACCTCGTAGGCGTAATCAAAGAGCTCTAGCACGGTGAGGATGCTAGCCCCAATGAACAGCCCCATCTGGCCCCCAATGTCACCTGCGGGCGTGGGGAATAGGAGTTCAGCGGGGTCAGAACACTGTGGGAGCAGCAGGATTCCGTGGGGTTGGGACAGGCCAGTCATATTCGAGAAAAGATTGACAGCCTTCATTCAGAAGGATTGCAAAGCCAGATTCTAGGGGGATTATTTTCTTTATGCCTTTCTGCATTTTTCTACTTTTCTTTTCTTTTTTTCTTTTGTCTTTTTGAGACAGAGTCTCACTATGCAGTTCAGGCTAGCCTTGAGCTCACTTTTGTAGCCCAGGCTGGTCTCGAACTCACATTGATCCTCCTGCCTCAGCCTCCCAAGTGCTGGGATTAGAGGCGTGTGCCACCACGCCCAGATCATTTTTCTACTTTTCTAAAATGAACAATTATTACTCAGGAAAAAGAATTATTTACAAAATACCCTGACACTCAGAGTCTGGACAACTTCAGGTGCATGTGAAACCCTACCTCCATCACCACCTCCACCCCTCGTTCACATCCTGAACCCTGCCATTTCAGCTTGTCCCTAAGAGAAGTTCAGCCTCCTTCCCCACTACATGCCGTGACAAGGGGGTTTGGGGAAAAGGCCCTGGGGACAGGACAGAGACAGCACCCTGCTACCAGTAGTAGGGAGCCACACCATGCCCAAGGCATGGAGAGGGGACAGGTACCATCAGCAGCTCACCCAGGAGCCCTGCAATCTCATAGGCTTTCTTCTGCTCAATGGTCTCATAGTTGAGGACTTCAAAGAAAATATCCAGCACCAGGATGTTCTCCCTGCACAAGGGTTGGGGGAGGAGACCTAGGTTCAAGTCATATCTCTGCCTCTTATTAGCCAGGTGACCTTAGCAAGCTAGCCTCCCTGAACCTGTTTCATGTCCATGAGATGAGATCCTGATGGAGACACCTGCGTTTTAGGGTCATGAGGATGAAGTGAAATGACCGTAGGAAGACGTTGCCTACTGCCAAGTATGAGGTGGTCCCAGTTCAGTGGTGAGGATAAAAGAGAGGATAAGCAAGGTGGGAGAGAGGACTACTTCTACTGCCTGTCCTGCCCTGATCCTCCCTCCACAACCACCCATACTCTTTGTTTGCCTCTTGCACTTTCCCCAGATTCTCTTAACTTCCTCTTCCCTGCTCCCCCCACCATTAAAGCTCATGCCACAGACCCTAAAGGCCCTGCCCTGTACAGTAGAGCCCTTACCCTATGTACTGCTCAGACTTGTTGAACTTCTTGGCCAGGTACTTGGCTGAGGCTTTGCTGGGTATCTTGACCATGGACAGCTCCTTGCCATAGCGGGTCAGATTGCAGGGCATTTCACACACGCAGTACTCCTGGTCTTTCTCCACCAGGAAGTCTGCACCCAGTGGGTAAAAGGCAGGGGTTGAGTGGTGACCTTCAGCCAGCACCTTCCCAACACAAGCATTCTGGCCCTGCACAAAGGAATCCCAGGTGCCCTTGTCCCCACTGTGCTGATTCCCACCCAGCCTCTCCATGGGTGTTTAAAAATCTTATATGTATTTTCTCAAGGCCTTCAAAGGCTTGCTGAGTAACTGAAGATGAAAGAGGATAAAGCCCCCTTCCAGTTAACCACCACTGATTTTTCACAGGGGTCGCTGAAGATCCTATTCTCAGCCTTCGAGTCGCACTGGTTCTCAATTTTTCTAATGCCGTGACCCCTCAAAACAGTTCCTCATGTTGCAGTGACCCCAAACCAAAAAATAATTTTGGTGGCTACTTCAAAACTGTAATTTTGCTACAGTTATGATTCGGAATGGCTTTAGGCAACCCCTATGTAAACCCCCACTGGGGTCGTGACCCACAGGTTGAGAACAGCTGTATAGAGTGAAGTCTGGTGCAGGGGTTATTGGAAGCTTTGGAAAGTGTGGTCTGAAACCCTTGTGGATGTGGCTGAGAGCAGTTACTCCCCTCCTGCTGACTTCCCCAGGACAGGGGGACTCACCCAGGGCAGGGTCTGCACATTCTTTGTACTGCTCTGGAGTGCAGTATGGGGCATCCCCTAGAGAAGAGAAAAGACAGTTCAGAACGAAGATTATAAGTGGCACAAAGTAGAAGATTAGAGCAAATGGGACGGTAGGGCCACCCAGCCTCAGTCTTCCTTGGAAGTGTTCCCCTGAAATAGTCCACCCTTTTTAGACCCTTTCAACCATTCTTGGGGGCACAGGTGGGAACTGAAGTCAGAGAGACAAGAAGCAGAAAGACAAAGAATGGTGTGGGATGGAACTGGGGTACTGGTTAGGAGGCCAATATGATAGGGGCAGGTGCAGGGCCCCCAGAAACTGTGCTTGGAGCTCAGGGGCTGACCTGGCATGTGCACCATGCGGCAGTTGCAGTTCTCCACCAGGTAACGTGTCTCACAGTCAATGCGGCAGGCAGTGATGCTATAGGAGTCGAAGAAATCCGAGTCCATGGCAACAGCTTTGCAGGTGCCCCAGGGTGGGGGCAGGTAGATGAGCTGCTGGGAGAGCCAGGGAGCTGGAAGAATGTGGGAACTTCTCCCCAAGTCACCTGGATGGACCACACTGGCCCCACCTATGTCCACAGCCTCTGAAGGGCTCAGAGTTCACAAGATATTTCTGCTCATTAAGTTACTCATGCTGGTGACTAGCCCCATTGTCACCCAGGCCCTAGCTCACCTGTTCCTCTCATTATTGATTATCCATCACTCCACTGTGACCCCTCCACACCCCAGCCAGGACCAGGTTTCCATGGCCTTCTCACCCTCTGCTCCTGGCAAGCCACAAAGGTCTGGAAGCCTGGGGCCACACCAAAGCCCAGCTGGTCGATGAAAGGAGGTTCGTCCTGGCTGTGGATCTGTACTTTGATGCCTGCTTCAAAGGATGTCTCATCTACAGGAAAAGGATTGGGTGGGCTTCTGAGACTCTAATACTTTATAAGCTGGAAGCATCCTACCTTTCCAGGGAATAAACACCTCCTTGGTGGAAAGGCTATTTCTCAGGTACTAGCCCACCCTCAGGCTCTAGCATTACTCCAGTGACTTCTGCAGCCCTATACACTTCTTTTCTTACCTGGTGTCTGCTACCCATCTTGGTGTTTCAAATTCTCTCCCAAAGTGTCACTGTCTCAGACATGCTCATTTTTGCTCTTCCTTGCCTCCTTCCTTCCCCATCTCTCTCGGCCCCAAGGCCCCCTGAGACCAGACAGGCAGGCAGCCCAAGAAGAGGGAGTTATTTATAGAGTGAGTGGCGGCTGCTGATGGAAGAGGATGGCTGGTTACCTTGGAGAGTAACTGAGCCATGAAGAGGGAGTCAGGGAAATGTGAGTGTGGAAGTCAGGTAGAGGCAGAAGTGGAGACAGAGATTGTGGGAGGAAGGGCGAGGAGCCTGAGCCTCTCTGGTCCTACAGTGGAGCCCAGGAATGTCCCTGTGGAGGCTGGGGCCATGAGAGGAACCCTCGGAGGTGACATACCGGTCTCCCCCCACACTGGCAGGTACTCGTCCTGCTGGATATCCAGCATGATCTCCAGCCCATTGCCTGTCCCACCCTTCATGGTCTTCAGCCGAGGTCGGCCATCCCGGCCTGAGTTGAAGGTGTAGCACTTTCCATACCGTGTGAAGACCTGTTGGAGGCAGAGCAGAGAGCCTGAGAGTCCTGCCGACACTCCCTTCCCACTAAGGGATGTCCCCAGGCCTCCCAGACACCAGAGTCCTCACTTCCCTTCTGTTCAGGGGAATAGTTCCTCCTTTTCAGCCCATTGTCTATTTGTTTTCCTAATTTCTACTCTTCTTTGTCCTGCTGTGTACCCTGGAAATACTAACCAACTGGCCTTTGTGGGACATATTGCCTGAGCATCTTAGTCCCCATGATGGGCTTCTGGTTGGCTTGGGCAATGGGAACCACAAGTAAGGGATCCGAAGGCAGAGAGAGAGAGAGAGAGAGAGAGAGAGAGAGAGAGGCTCAGACCCTCCTACAGGGAGGGCTTCCTCCATGGCACTATTGCTTTTTGTGTCCTGCACTTCAGCCCAGAAGTGATAACAGTTTCCCACTATTGCAAGCGACTTCAGTGGCTCTTATGGGTTTTCTTAATCCTGCCCCCAGCTCTGTAAATAATCCCTTTGTTAAAGTCTTTTTGACTGAACTATCAAGTAGCAATCTCTTTCTTGCCAGGTCCCTGACATTGCACTTTCATCACCAGGATCCTATCACTGCCAGACCACTGAGCTGGATCTTCTCTCGGATCTCACCCGGGGTGTTGGAAATCCTTCTGTCTCTAAGACCAGCCCCCAATCTAGGCCCCATGAAAGCCAAGCTTTTTGTTTTGTTTTGTTTTTGCAGTACCAGGGATTGAACTCAGTACCTTGTGCTTGCCAGGCAAGCACTTATTCCACTGAGCTGTCTCCCTGGCACAAAAGCCAAACTGTTTGGTTTCCTCCAGCCATCAGGCCCTTCTGTATCTCACTGTCCCTTTATCCCTAGGACCTGAAAGTAGCTCCAGGTACCACGGCAAGGGCTGCACTTATTCAGGCACAGAACCTCTTCTCCTAGCACTCAGGACTGACACCAGCACATTGTTGTGTGCAGTGCTCTGGTGGGGCTATGAGTATCTCCAAGAAAATCTCAGCCCTGGGGCAGTGTCTTGCAGTCCTCTCCCTGCTCCACTCTCCCACAAAGCCCTTCTTATAGGTCCCACTCACAGCTCGGACCTATGGCCCTTTCCCCACAGTCTCCACAAACAGTCCCAGAAATGAAATGGGTGTGTGTTTACTGCTCCTGGCTGGTGACAAAGTCCACAACTCAAGTCACAGGTGAATGCAGAGCCCAGAGATGAGGGAGGTACAAGTATCAAGTCAGACTAGAGCAGCAGAGCCACTGGGATCACTGGGAAATAGCCTTTGCCCCTTCCTCCTTCCTAGTCTAGTCTGTTCTATTCCCCTCTGGAAGAGAAAACATGCTATTTGCTCCTGTTTTGGGGAGTAAAGTCCAAGAAATGATGCACACAGAGAACGCCAGAGGCCTCTTGTCCCTCGACCCCACTATCAAGTCCTGTGGCACACAACTCCAGGCTCCAGGCTAGACAAGTGCCCTTGCCCACCCTCCATCTGGAGGTGTGGAGGAATCCCCGTGGCCCAGGTCTTTTAGCTCCTGTGGAGGGCGGGGCTGGGAGCAGTGGGTTGATGCTGCCACCTGGTGGTTCTGAGTGAGAAGTGTTTGTTCTACCCTCCCTGGGTATATTGACCCTCTCCTGTCTTTTTAGGGTTTTTTGAGGCCTTCCCGAGAACTGGTTGCAAAAACCCGCAGGTCTCACTTGTCTAAAGCCATTGTATGGACTTAGATGAGCTGAGATGGTAGCCATCTGCTCCTACACTGAGGAGGAAAGGGGTGCTGAGGGATGGAGGTGTGGGGAAGAAAGACCGAGCATCTGCAACCCGGAGGGACAGAGAAGAATAGTTCAGAAAGCACTAGATGAACTGGGGTGACAGTGGGTGGCACACAGGGCCAGAGCTCTAGTGGGAGACCAGGGGTCAAAACTGAATTTCTCAGCTGGGCGTGGTGGCCCACGCCTATAATCCCAGCACTTGGAAGGCTGAGGCAGGAGGATTGATGTGAGTTCAAGACCAGCCTGGGCCACAAAAAGTGAACTCAAGGCCAGCCTGAACTGTATAGCGAGACCCTGTCTCAAAAAGACAAAACAAACAAACCCATAAAACTAAATTTCCCTATGAGGACTTCCTTTAGGATTAAGGTCCTTACTACTTAAAGCTTGGAGACAGAGGTTTGATTTAGAGGAGACTTGTTAGTCATTCTTAGACACACACATGCACCACAAAGCTGGTAGGGAATAGGCTCCCACAGTAGAGAGCACAGAAGAGGACGTGAAGATTCATGATGTCCCTGCTGTGGGAGCTACTGACAAGGGGTGGGAACTGTCGCCACCTTCCTACCATCCACTCTGAACCTTTTGGGACCAGGTGGCTAAAATTTCAACATCAGTCCAGGAATACAAGTCAAAATAGTGACCACCTGGCCAGTATAGGAATTCCCCAACAGGTCCAAGGCAGACTTTATAGAAAAAGCAGGGTCCCAAGGTCCTGCTGGAGCACAGGAAGAACTGGAGAGGTCAAGTGAGGCTGGGAAATATTCAGGAAGATTCCGCAGCCCTCAAGGCAGCAGCTAAATTTCCTCTAGGAGAGACATCAAGATTCTAACAGGAAGGGCAGAACTCACGTGGGACTGGGGATATCAAGCAGATCTAGACCCAGGTGAGCTCTGATTCTGGTGAGGACACAACCATCAGCCTGAGCCATGGCACATGCTCTCAGAGTACTGATACAGGCATGGGCTCCCACTCACCACTGAGAAGTTGTGAGGGCCACAGGGCCCCCCGCTGTAGGAGCAATAGAGCAGCATGTCCTCCAGCCGGTGGCAGGAGCGATTGTAGAAACGATGCAGATTAAAGGGCTCCCCGGAAAAAGCCTCTGGCCCAGGTGGAGCAAGGGGCACTCCCAGATCTTCGCTTTCATCCAGCCCCAGCATGGGGGCCAGGTAGAGCAAGTCAGGATAGCTGAGTTGGGACAGCCGCACAGCATTGGTGTTGCAGAGGGTGACTGCTGGGAAAGCAAGCTCCGTGGTGGCCACTTCATCTAGCAGAGTCACGTGCGGGTAGCTGAGGTAATAAGCAATGCGATCCCCTACCTGGCACAGGAAGGCACCCAAGGCTAGAACAAAGGCCACTGCCCACAGGGCTTGCCTTGGCCCTGGACCCCCTTCCACAAAGACATGACTGGCACCGTGGAGGGTACAGTTGTTGGCAAAGGCCACTAAGTCCACAGGTGGATCCCCTTCACTGGCCTTCCTCAACATCTTTTCTTTCTCTTCTTCCTCCTCTTCTGATTCCGAGTTGTTCCGTGGGTACTGCTGCTGCTGCTGGGGACCCCAGGCATCTCCCAAGGGCCCTGGGGTCTCCTCTCCAGTGGAGAAAGACACAGAGCAGAAGATCTGGATGGGCATCTTCCTCAAGGGCTTTCTGTTATCAGGGAACTGGCAGGAAGACGGAGGAAGGTACTGGAGGGTAAGGAGATGTGACCCTAGAAAGAGCCCAGCAGGGAGGCCACCTAGTCCTTTGGTGAGGTCTCTGCAACCCAGCTGACTGCCCTTTCTCCTGAGGCCTCTGTGGCACTGTGGCTGATCTGGGGCGGAGCAGAAGAGCAGAGCCAGCCAGTCCTGCTCGGGAGGGTGGAGGCTGTGCTCATGCATAATTGATGGAGTGGGAAAGGGAGGGTGATGGAGAGTGGGGACTGAAGCCCCTTTCCTGTTGCTGGTTCTACCAAGATACAGAGAATTTAAGACATAATGGAAAAACCTAGGGCCCAGGCTCCTAGTCCCCTTCCCCTGGTGAGGCAGGACCTGGCACAATCCTATGCTCCCACTATTGGGATGACCTCAGCTGGCAACAGTCCCAGCCTGCCCTAAGACACATGCGCAGGCTGTCTTCCCCTCCAGGCTGGTCCTCAGCATCTCCCTCAGTTTTTCCACCCCAATTCTGACCCTCTCCCTTACTCTTACCTGGTCCAGATATTCCTCTGGGGTATCCAACCCCTCACACTCTGTAGGCACTTTCTCCAGCTCTAATTCTTTAGTTCCCCTCAATCTAAGATACTCTGACAACTATTTTATTTATTTATTTAGTCTTTTTTGAGGCAGGGTCTCACTATGTAGTTCAGGATGGCCTTGAGCTCGCCTTTGTAGCCCAGGCTGGTCTCAAACTCACACTAATCCTCTTGCCTCAGCCTCCCAAGTGATGGGATTACAGGCGTGCAACACCATGCCCAGCTTGCTTATTTATGTATATATGTATGTATGTATGTATTTATGTTATGGCTGGCTCAGCCTGCCCTGGGGGTGGGGCTGGCGCAGCATGTGGTGCTGAGGATCAAACTGTGGTCCTTGCAATTGCCTAAGCTTACCTTAGCAGGCACTTTAGACTGCTGAGCTATATTGCTGGCCTACTCTGACAACTATTTTGTTGATCCCCAACTTCCCTAATGCATTACGTGCCCAATTTATTATCGTTTACCCCAACTTCCCTGCAATTGCACCCTTGACTCTCAAGCCCCCTGCAGTGAGTCTCTGGTTCCTTTTCCTCTTTCCCTCCTGACCTCCAGCTGTACTTCACTTCTGCAATTGCTCCCCATTGTCGAGCTGCACTTCAGTCTCTTTCCCTCTCCCACTGCCTTTTGTGGCTTGGGGGCAGCCCAGACTCCATTAGCAGAGTTCTCTCACTGACCACAGACTCATTTCTGGTCAGTTCCTGGCACTGGCGATGGTCCTACATCTTGCTGCTGAAAAGCCTCCTGGTAATCACCACCCTCCCAGCTGGCCCATCCCGAATAGTTCAGAAGAGGGGCTGGAGGAATTGTCTTCTGGTAGGGGAAGGAATTGAGACCAGCACAGAGACAGAGGTCCTTGGTCAGGTCAAAAGTGTTGGGGCCCTCAGTGTGCTCTGGTTACCCAAGGCCCACTGATTGAGGAACTTGAGCCACCAGCCAAGTCTCCAGGGCCAAGAAGGTGACCTGAGGGGAGTGGAAGAAGGGAGGGAGGAAGGGAGGATAGCAGATTAACCTCTCCTCTGCAGGGCCAGAGGAGAAGTGGGGACAGGACAAGACTACCCAGGCTTTGCCATTCCTTAACCATTCTGGAGCCCAGGATCAGCCCCTGCCTTTCCATTCCTCACTCATGGAGACCCTCAAATGTGGGGGTTGGGAGGCAGGGTGCCAGGTTCTGGCAAAACTGACTGTTGTACAACCTTTGGCCTTAACTTTGCTGCTAGGCATGCAGAGGTCTCAGAAGAAAAGGAGCCTTGAGGTCTGGCCCCCCTCCAGCCTTATGTCACTGTCCTCAGATTGGCCTCAAAGTGCTTTCCCTGAACAACAGCTTCCCAGCTGACTTCCCTGCCTCCCTGCCTTTTGTCCCCACCTGCTGTCCATGCTGCATGACTCTGGTATTCTGCTTAAAGGCTTCTCAGGGCCTGGCACCTCCTGGTAAAATCCACTCCCTAATATAGACCTACAAAACTGAAAGCCACATACCCTCCAGCCTTTCTTCCTCCTGCTGTCCCTTTGCCCCAGCCCTGTATCCCTAGACACACTGGGTTCACCCAGTTCTATGTTTTCTCAAGACTATCTGGAAAGTACCTACTTTTTTTTTTTTTTTTAATCTTTTCTTTTTCAAGAGCCAGGGCCTTGCAATGTTGCATAGGTTGACTCCAGATGCCTGAGCTCAAGTGATCCTACCTCAGCGTCCCAAGCAGCTGGTACCACAGGGATGTACTACCATACCTTCAAGATCCTGTCACACATTGCCTCAGAAAGAAGCATTCTCTGACTCCACAGGGTTCAGTTAGTGCCCCACCCCCAGTAGGTTGAAGGCCCCAGTTCTGCTCAAAGCTCTTCAGGCACGCACAGTAAACAGTAGATGCTTGAGGCAGAGACCCTGAAAGTAAAAGATCAAGGCCCTGGAAGTGAGAAAGACCATGAACTCGGGGGACCTGGCGATAAATCAGTGCAGAGGGCAGGAGACCCCCCTCTTTCAGCTGTTGTTTTTGGGCTTCTCCCACATGAATTCATGGTTTGCTTCTCTGTTTCCTTCCTTGTGGGCAGTTTCTTCCTGCCTTCCAGACTTCTGTTTTCTGAGCGCAGGGTCAACTTGCTTTGCATCTCTTCTGAAAATGTTTCGGAAATGCGTTCCTAATGTGGGTTTGCGCTGGGGAGGCTGCACCAGCCGTATGTTTCTGACCACTAGAGGGCATTGTCCCCCTCCTTTAGCAGTCCTACTGGGGACTCTAGCTCAACTCTAAGGGAAGCAAACTACCATGGGAGGAGCTTCTAGCTTGGGGCCACAAAGAGAAGGCCAAGCAGACTCTAAGTGACTTCAGAGGTCATACACTTGCTATGTCCGTACACCTATTCCCCACCCAGCATCAAGACTCACCTTCCACTCCTGCAGAGACACACACACTCTCACACACACCTGTATTCCTCTCTCTCCTATCCCCAGGAGTTTCATACCTCCATTATTTTCTCACCTTCACCTCATTTAAGCAGACAAACCCAAAGCTGTCCAGTAATGGGAAGCTGAGGAAAGTACTAGGGAAGTACATAGAGCCAAAGCACATAAGAAGGCCCCAGAAGAGGTACATAGATACACACACACATACACACACACACACATGCACGCGCACACACACACACACACACACACACACACACACACACATGCACAAGCTCGGCTACCCTCACTTCCCAGCCCCATGCATCCCTCCCCACCAGTGTTTGTCTTCAGCTGGATGTGGCAGCTGAGTGCTTTCCGGTTTTCTCTGTTTCTTTCTGAATTTCAAACCCCTTTCACACCTGTGCAGTGTTTTAGGGGAACCTTACACGTCTCCCCAAAAAAGTGGATCTGAATAACTTCACTACCATTTGACATGTAAGGATGTGGAGCCAAACAGCCAGTTCAAGTCTCAGGATGGACAAGTAGTGGGTTTGAGACTAGAGTCATGTCATCCATCTCCACAAGCCTTCCTGCTCTATTCATTTACTCATGAAGGTAATGGGCCCAGATCCTGCGCCCATGGAGCTCATCACCTAATGAGCTAGACAGACATTAATTATAAAAGTTATAAACATCATTGGTTGGGCAGAGCCGCACATTCCTGCAACCCCAGGGAGGCTGAGGCAGAAAGATCATGAATTTGAGGCCAGCTTGGGCTGTACAGTGAGTTCAAGGCCAGCCTGAGCCACATAGTGGGGCCCTGTTTAGATAAATAGATACATAATAGATACATAGATAGATGGAATTTTTATTGTAAACTATGGCAATTGCTAGGAAAGTTTTACGGAGATAGGAGCATGGGGACCTGACCCAGACCAGGAAATCAAGGCTAGCTTCTCCAAGAAAGTGATATTTGAATCAAAAACTGAAAAAAAAAAAAAAAAAGAAAAATTATTTATGTGTGGAGGGTGGTGAGTGTTCCATGGAGAGAATAGCATGTGAACAGAGGCCTGAGAGGAGGGAGCACAGAGGAAGCAGGTGTGGCTAGAGAGGTGGATAAAGACAGGCAGGACTCAGATCACTTGGGGTCTTGAAGGAGAAAATTGTGGTCTGACAGAAAAGATATCAATCAAAGCTGTGTTTTGTGGGGCCTGGCAGGATGGCTCAGTGGTCCAAAAGCGCCTGCTTAGGAAAGCTTAGGCGGCTTCAGGGACCTTGGTTCGATCCCCGGCACCACGTGCTGCACCAGCCCTACCCTCAGGGCAGGCTGAGCTGGCCATAAAAATAAATAAATAAATAAACAAAAGTTAAAAAAAAAAAGCTGTGTTTTGAAAAGATGCCTTTGATTGGAGAATAAAGACCCAGTGACTGTCTAAAGGCTTGCTAGGAATCACTGCAGTGGTCCAGATGGCGAGGCTTGGGAGTGGGCAGTGAAGTCAGGGTAGTGCAGTAGCACCATCTGGGAGGTGAGCTGGGCAGATCTTGCTAAGGCTCAACAGGTCCTGTGAAGGAGGCGAGGGGATGGAGCGTGGAGGGGCGCCTCATTCGGCCGGGTGCACAGGCAAGGGACTCATTTGAAAGGTAAGAGGGTGGATTTGTTTTTGCACACACTGGTTTGGAGGAGCATTGAAGACATCCCAGTAGAGATGTTAAGTGGAAAATTGGCCACCAGAGCCACTGAGACACAGATTTGGCAGTTCCCAGTATATAAATGGTGATTGAAGTCATGAGTGAAGATGAGACTGCTCAAGAATAAAATAGAAAGTTTAAAAAAGGTAGAAAGGAAAGCAACAAGACCTGATTTGGCAGTGTTGACTACTGCTAAATAGATTCCTACCTTATGCCTTAATCATAGCTTCTAGTTATAAACCCAAGAGAAATGAGTGCATACATCAGCCAAAAATAACATTGAATAAGAATGTAGTAACTTTATTTATAAGAGCCCAAAAAGGCTGGTAATAACTGAAATGTCTAGCAATAGAATGGGTGAATTATATATTCATACAATGAAATACTATATGATACTGAAAAAGAACCAATTAGTCCTATACACAATAATATGGCTAAGTCTCACAGACATGATCATAAGCAAAAGTGGGCACAAAAACATAGCTATTGAATAGAGGATACATATACTCTAGGGTGTGTAAGGAGAGGTGAAACATACTTATACTGATAGAATAGTGGCTAACTCTGATGGGGTGGGATTGCCTGGGAAGATCACAAAGGACCTTTCTGGTGAACTAGAAATATGTATATCAATGTACACACAGAGATGAATAATAACCAATGTAGTTAGTGTGTCAATATTACATTGTAAAATTCACCAATGTAAAACTTCTTTAAGGTGTACTTTTTTTTCTTTCTTTTCTTTTTTTTTTTTTTTGTCTTTTTTGAGACAGGTTCTCACTATTTAATTGAGGCTGGCCTTGAGCTCACTTTTGTAGCCCAGGCTAGTCTCGAACTCCCACCAATCCTCCTGTCTCAGCCTTCCAAGTGCTGGGATTACAGTGTGCACCACCACACCTGGCAAGCTGTACTCTTAAAAGTATACCCTGCCCTTGTGATTTAAAAGAATAGAATGTGGGCCTAGCCATTGAGTAGAGACAACACTTAATGACCAGGGAGAAGAGAATGAACTGGCAAAGAAAGGAGTAGTTGCACATAAGAGGAAAACCAAGGGGCCCGGCAGGATGGCTCAGTCGTCTAAAGCACCTGCTTGAGAAAGCTTGGGCAGCTTCAGGGACCTCGGTTCGATCCCTGGCACCACATGCTGTGCCAGCCCTGCCCTCGGGGCGGGCTGAGCCAGCCATAAAAATGAGTGAATAAACAAAGGTTCTGAAACAAGAAAATAAATAAATAAATAAATAAATAAAATTTAAAAAAACAAAACAAAACAAAAAAAAAAGAGGAAAACCAAGAGTTAGCTAACTGGAAAGAGAGTAAAGAAGGAGCTGAAGTCAACTGCCTTGAATGCTGTTGAAGATCAAAGATAAAACATGTTTTCTGGGGCCAGGTGGGGTGACACACACCTGTAATCCAAGCACTTGAGAGGCTGAGGCAGGAGGATTGTCATGAGTTCAAGGCCAGCGTAGGCTACATAGAAAGAGTCTGCCTCAAAAAGCCAAAATCAAAAACATGTTTGCTGGGTTTGACCACATGAAAGTCACTAGTGGCCTTAGCAAGAGCCATGTAGGAAGAGTGGAGTGGATGAGAAAGTGAGCTGGAGATGGGAAGCACTTTGTGGAGGGAAGTGGAGAAACAGTATGGGAGCTGGAGGGTGATGTGAAATTGAGAGATGTATGTGTTTTGGTTTTTAATCTGAACCCAGAGCCCGATACATAGTGCTTAATAAATGATGTTGTCATTAAAGCTATTTATTTGAGATTGGGGAGTCTTATTTATTACCCAGGTTGAGCTCAAACCACCCTCATGCCTCAGCCTCTTTAGTTCTTAATCTTTTTATTTGGTACAGCTTGCTACACAGCTCAGAGTCATAGTGATCCTCCTGTTTGAGCCTTCTCAGCCCTGAGATTATAGGCATGCACCACCATGCCTGGTTTCAGTGGCTAGCCAGGCACTTCTGGGGTTCCAGGGCTGGCACAGCATGTGATACCAGAGATTGAACTCAGGTCCTTGTGCTTGCGAGGCAGATGCTTAGACTATCAAGCTATTGCCCCACCCACTTTGAGACAGGGTCATGCTGTGTTGTTTAAGCTGTCCTTAAATTCATTATGTAGCCCCTGCTGGCCTTGAACTCACAGGGCTGCTCCTACCTCTGCCTTCAGAGTGCTGGGATTGTAGCCACACCTGCCTCTGCCTCTGCCTCTCAAGTAACTGGGAGTACATATGGTATCTACTTTGTTTTTTTGCATCTGGGGCCAAGACAGTGCACCTGGCATGTGGGACTGGAGATTGAACTCAGGTCCTTGTACTTGCCAGGTTGGTGCTTATTCCTCTGAGCTATCTCTCCAGGCCCCATATACATTTTTAAGTGGGATTCCTTTAAGCTATCAGTAGGACAGCTCTACTTGAGAAGGAAACACTGCTTATAGAGAAGGAAGAGACAGAATCAGGAGGATAATGTTCCCTTAAAGGAAAAAGGCAAATAGATGGGAAGAATGGGTTGAGATTTTACCTAAGATGAGGTAGATGTGAACTTCTAGGTGATGATTTGCAGAGGAAAGAGGTCTTGCCCAAGGGTGGTGTGTGTGTGTGTGGTGAGGTGGGAAGCAAGGTCATCTAGGAAGAGGAAGGGCAGCTGCTTGAAACATTTGCTGTCATCACTGGGGCAAGCAAGTTGAGCAGTGAGACAGTGGGGTTGCCAGGCAGCACTGCAGCCCATATAAAGACTCAGATCATGAGTGCACTGGGACAGCACTCTGCTTTGCTCTGTGACATCTTCCCATATAGCCTGCCTGCCCTGCTGCCACCCTGGGGAAAGCCAGAAGTGGGTTCAGTGAAGCTTGGGACATGGCCAGATGGTGCAATGAAAAGGCAGAAGACTCTGAAGACCTGGCACACTCAACAGAGGGGTGGGATTTCAGGGCTGCTCCTTTTGCACCCTTTTTTTTTTCCTTCATGCCTTAGCACACTGCTTCTCTGCAGGGCATGGGCCACTCGCTGGGTATCCCAGGCAGCTGGGGAGTCTGGTGCAGCCTGACCTGTCCCACATACTCCTGTTCCCAAAGCCACGTGCAAAGAACCTGCACTTCCAAGATCTGGACCAGAGCAAATCCCATGAGGTCATTTCCTGGCTGTGTGACCTCAAACAAGTCAGACAGCACCTCTAGACCTGTTTCCTCACTGTTCTCAATGAAGACATTGAGTACCTTCTGGGATGATAAGACTCACATGAGTGAAAGTGAAAGAAAGTTGTGCCGGGCGTGGTGGCTCACGCCTGTAATCCCAGCACTCGGGAGGCTGAGGCAGGAGGATCGGTGCGAGTTCGAGACCAGCCTGGGCTCCAAAAGTGAGCTCAAGGCCAGACTGAACTGCATAGCGAGACCCTGTCTCAAAAAAAAAAAAAAAAAAAAAAAAGTAAAAAGAAAGTTGTAAATTTCAAAGCAGGACTGAAAGAGATGATTAATTTTGTTAGTATGTGTGCTGCATACAACTTAGAGGTTGGCTGGCTCTAATCTAATGCTCCCTGTCCCTGTCGCACACTCCAAGCTGTGTGTTTCTCATGGGCAGCCATACATGTCCACTTTCCACTGGAGTCTACATCTTCTTTTCCCCCAGACAGATGCATATAGAACTGTGCATGTGTGTGCTTCCCTGCAATAGAGGATGATGGGGAAAGGCTGAGTTGGCTGCAGTCCATGGTCAGAGCCCCTGCGGAGGTCTCTCTCTCGGTACTAAGCTTGGCATGCTGAGGCAACACACTAGTTAGAGAGACACAACACTAAGCAACAAAGCCCAACCTTTCAGGCCAGGACACAATGTTCCTCTGATGGCACACAGATGAGAGGGGTGGTGAAAATTTTCTATCTGGAAACTCACAGAACCTTGGGAAGACTACAGCTTGCTCTTCCTTTCTCTCCTTAGTGGCTTGGAGAGCCAGGGGCAACAGAGTCTCTGTCTTTACAATTTCTTGGGGGAAACACAGCTGTTTTATGGTCATTTTTCAATATTTCATGGGAAAGTTGTTTGTTTACATGTCCAGGTAGGTTGGCCCAGCATGTCTGTTACGTGAGGGCTAATGTGCCCTTGGCCAATATTCTAGACATTCTTTTTCCTGGAGGCTGAAAGAGTGGTTTCATCTGGACAAAGAACATGTGAACAACCCCCTTAGAGACTCTTTGCCTCATATAAAGTTGGGCCTAGAGGCTGAGAAATGCAATCAGGTTGAGCTCTGCACAGTGCCCAGCTCTACCCTATAGCTCAGCGGGAGCCCTTTCTTGCTATCTTTCCTGGCTCTGTGTCCAAAGTGCCTACCCAAGGGCCCCAACTGGGAAGGCCCTGGGCAAAAGGCTAGAGGCTTCTGGAGTGGCCACCTCAGACAAACAAGTGAGGGCAAGTGTGTGCCTGGGAGGCCTGACCAAGGGTAGGAAAAGGACCCCTGCTGGAGAGAGTGCCGGTTCCTAGGCTAGGGAGGATGAGCAGGGGAGATACCAGCACTCTCCCTAGCAGTGGTGTATTCTGTGTAACCAGGGGCCAGGCTAGGGAGTTGGGAGAATTCCTCCTGGAGGTCTAAGTCTCCTGAGGTCAGAGCTGGGGTTTCCCTTTCTCTACACACCCAGCCCCAACACACGAGCTGGCCTTTAGAAGGGGCTCTCTCTACAGCAACAATGAGTCCCCCAACCCCAGCTCCTCATTCCTAATCTAAAGCCTACCTCTCTATCCTCCCCCATTTTCTTCAAGTTGAAGCACAAACTCAGAAACAACCTCTTCCCACACTGGAGTGCTCCTGACCTCTCCCCAAGCCTCCCTTCAGCCTTCTGGATATGCAGGGTACATGGGCCACCTATGGGTGAGTTTTGAGTTTGGCTGGGCACCAAGGAAGCTTTGCTCCTCTTCAGCCTTTTGCTTCCGGCTTGGCCCCCAGAGGCACTTAAGTTACATCAATTCCCTATTACTTTAGCCAACAGCCGGGAGATCAATTAGCTTGGAGTAGCCTCTTAGCTGAAAGCAGTCTGGGAGAACTGACGCAGCTGGAAGAGGTGGAGGAGATGAGAGAAGAAATCAGGGTATCCAGAGGGTATTTGTGCATATGTGTGGCAGAGGGGAAAGAGTGAGAAACCCCAAACCAGGGCCCTGGATTTCTGCAACTGGCTCTGGCAGCTTCTCTGCAAAGGTCTCTGTTTGGTTAAGGCACTCACCAAGGTGGGAGGGAGAGATTTGAAGAAGAGGGCCAGTACCCCTTCATCCACTTAGCTTCTTCTTACTTCTGGATGCTGTGGCTGTTCCCTACCAGTGTACCCCACAGGAACACTGGTTGGGGCTGGCAAGAGAAGCCTTTCTATTGCTCTGCTTCCTCTCTTGTGTAGCAGTCCAGATAGCAGCTCTCTGCCCTCCATGGCCCCTACACTTCCAGCCTAGCTGACTGGTGGGAATGGGCCTAAGTAATAAGGTCGGGCCCCTGAGGGATTCGCTCTGTCTGAGTTTCTGTGGGGTGAGGTAGGGGTTGTTGATGAAGAGGCAGAGTCCTGGGCTTTACCAACCTTGGCTCTGGTTACTTTAAGGTGACCTCTCTGTCTCCCTTCTGGGTCCCAGGATCACCCACCCATATTGTCCTTCTTGTCACCATCTCCCCTTCCTAGGCACTTCAGGGATTCAAAACCTTGGGAGGATCCTGAGCCCACCCCTTTCACTCCCAGTGATTCCTATTTCCATTCCAGGATAGAGACCCCCCCATAGATTCCTGTCCCCCTCATAGACTTCCATTGCGGCCCCTCCTGAGATTTCTTTCCCTACCACGCTCCTACCCTCAGAATTTCCACTGTGTGCCCTCTTCTTCCTTCTCTTCCCAGATCCAGACATCAATTTCTGCTTCTCTTCCCCTACCCCCACCCCCCTGGGCTCCAGGTCTCAGCTGCATGGGGGGGGCACATAAGGCAGACTGGGCAGCCATCTGCCGGCCCCCTCCCCTTGGTGCTGCTCAGCATTCCAGGCACACTGCAGCTCCCACTGCCAGGGACAGATAAGGTGCAGCTGGAGTCTGGCACCAGCTGCGACTGTTCACTCTGCAGCCCCCACCCAGACACGAGCAGACAGCTGCACCCCTGGCCTCCCTCCATGGAACCCCTGGCCTGCCTTAGCCTGGCAGGCATCAAGGTGGGGTAGAGAGGAGCCACAGCCTCTGTTGCCCTAGCAACAAAGCACCTCACCAGAAAGGAAAGAAGGTGGCCAGGAAAGAGGTCTTGTAGTTGAGTCCCCTTTGCTCTTGAGGCCACTTAGGAAGAAGCTACTGAGGTATCCCCAGATGCATACTCCTCCGCTGCCCTTCTACTTCTTTAGTCCTAAAGAATTTCCAAGCTCATTTCTCCTAGGTTTAGTTCCCCACAGTGACTCCCACATCTTGGGGGATGGAGCCTGGTTCAACACTCCATGACCAGCAGTACACTCTCTGAGATTGAGCTGGATTTATAAGCACATCTGAGGGAATGCCTGTCATTCAAGACCCTGTCAGGGGTCTGGGGTCTTCAGAGATCTGAGTTGCCCTCTGAAATAGCCTTCAGAAACAGAGCTCTTTGCCTCTTCTTCTTCTTCTTCTTCTTCTTCTTCTTCTTCTTCTTCTTCTTCTTCTTCTTCTTCTTCTTCTTCTTCTTCTTCTTCT